>GL380326.1:0-17491 GCA_000143925.2 Caenorhabditis brenneri
ATTTCCTGCCAACTTTCAAGTCGATTTCGATTTTTTTCTTTCACTTTCCACATTTCTACACTACAATCGACTTGAAAAACACTAAAAAATGACTTTTCGAAAGATTTTGGAAAAATGTACGGCGGAGCGCACTTTCTGAAATTTCAGTCAAGTTTTTTCCGAAGGGGACACTTTCCGAGCCCGTGTGTCCACAAATTCAAATTTTACTGAAAAATACTTCCATCCTGTCTAGTTACGGCTCGAATTTGTCAGTCTACTAGGTTGTTTTATAGATGATGTCGTTTTTTCAAAACCTCATAACTTTTTTAAAACTATTATCCAATGAATGCCGATGGAAATAAAGCGACTTTCCTTTTTCGTTGATCAAGTGTATTTGCCATAAAAAACATGACCTGTATGCCTAACACATCTCTTCATCAACACCATCTGCTGACGTTCTAGAACCTACTTAATCAGTGTCTTATTTCACTGACTTCAATTTTTATAATCTATTATCATTTTTTTCAAAAGTTCATGTACATTCAACAAATAAATAAACTTACTACAAAAAACCAATCAAGCTATAAAATAGTACATGACCAATATCGTACACGACTTTCGGCGAATACACCGACCAAATGAACAGATGATTCTGGAAGAACAGAAGGCAACAGAGTGACGTGGCAAGGGCCAGGATACGGTAGGAGAAGAGAACATGGATCCATAGTGGTGGGGAGGTGGTGTTTCTGGAAATTTAGGCGTCACGGTGTTTGCACAGTTCACGAGCTACCGTAGTCAAGTTTTGACGAAAAAAAATAAAAAAAACTCACTGCCCACAAATGAACAAAATTGGGCCTGCAAAAGTGTACAAAATCAACTGAAATCCGACAATAATCGGAAAATAATCCAGCAATCCCACGTAGGCAGGTGTCAGGGATAGCGTCGATAAGCTGTTGGAGTTGCCCTAAAAATTACATTTTTTGGCTTAGAGTGCATTTTTGCGTCAGCGTGTTGCTGGTTACCTACCGTATAGAAGAAGGATGCCATACAGAGAATGAGATTCTCAGCGTCTCCAAGATGCAATTTCGCCGAGAGATGACCGATTCGATAGATGATCAGGAAGAGGAAGAGCTGGGAGAGTGGGCAAATCGAGAAGATCACAAGGAGGAATCCGTGGAGTGTGGATCCGGAGAAATAGGCGATTGGGATGGTGAGGGCACGGATGATGTTGAGGAGGAGGAAGTTGTAGCTGGAAATGTGGAGTTTTGGCTCCGTGACATTTCGAAACCGTTCAAAATTATTATATAAAAAAGTTTGGATTTTTCGTTCCAGTTTTCCAGAAAATCAATATTTTCAACGGTTTCGAAGTGTCGCGGTTTCGAGATGTCTCGTTCCGAAACGTCGCGGAGGCACAGTTTTGAAGGGAAAGGGTCAAATTTTCGGCTAGGCGACATTTCGAAACCGCGACGTTTCGTAACTGCGACGATTCATAACTAAGAGATTTCGAAACCCGATAACTCGAAACCGTTGAAAATTAGGCTTGAAAATTTCGATTTTTTACTCGATTTGAATCGATTTTCGGAAAATTAGAACAAAATAAAATTTCAGACTTTTTTTTTTGAAAAAATTTTTTTCGGTCAACTTTTTTTCAAAAAAAAAAAAGAAATTTTATTTTGTTTTAATTTTTCCAGAAAATCAATTGAAATCGAGTCAAAGAATTTGAAAAATTCACGCCTAATTTTCAACGGTTTCGAAATTTCGCGGAGCCAATTTTTCGAATTCGGTAGGTCAAACCAGTTCAAAAAAGTGTAACTATGTCCTGGGTCTCGTCGCGAAAAAGTTATTACTGTACTAATTTTTTTTCGAAAGCTACAAAAAATTCTACAGTAATAACTAGCAGAAAACCGTACTCATTGAATTCAAAAACCCGCAAACTCAGCGACACGACGGGAAGAATGATCATGAAATGGTTATGAATTCCGGGCTCCTCGGCGAACATTCCCCAGAAAACCAGGCAGATACAGGCGGCTATCACAGAGTTTTCTCTGAAAAAAAACGGCAGGGTTACGGTACTTTCTGCCTGTTCGCAGTTTTGCGTGGCGGTGTTTGCGGACATTTAGTAATCCGAGCCGCAAAAATGCTAACTCCTCTGGAGACGTACTTGAAATAGGTATCCAAATCCATCACATCTAAATCCAGTAAATCTGAAAATTGGGATGCTGGAAGCAAATTCTGATCCATCGACCATCTCCTCCGACCGCTTTGCATGTATCCGAAAGCCACGCGGTGCAAAAGTCCCAGCCAAATAATCGATATTATCTGAAATTCACGAAGATGGGTCTTACCGCGGAAAACTTATTACTGTATTAATTTGTTTCCACTGCGAGACCCAAGCAGGGGTCCCACCGCGAAAAACTTATTACTGTACTTTTTTTTCGTTGCGAGACCCTATCCTACCTGTTTTTTATTCCATCTCCTCTCCTTTATCCATAATCCGAGTTGCGCCAAAACTACAGTACTCCCCAGGTAATGCCAAATTTCGTGTTCCTCTTCAATCAGGCTAGAGGCAAAACTGATGAAATTAACTAGGAAAATCGCGGCGGTGAGTTTGGAGGAGCGATCGAGCCACAGGTGACAGGAGAGAATGGTGGCCTGCAACTCTATTAGAGGTTCTAGGTCTCAGCCCATAAAATCAATACCGCAGTCAACACGCAAACACAAAGAATCACAGAAGATTCTGGAAGTTCTGATGCTGTCCCGATCAACTCCTCCTGGACTTCACGGAACCATTTTTTGAGAGAATTCTTGATGAAAACGTTGGAGTAATCGCACACTTCACCATCACAAATATCCGGAGTTGAGAGCTTTTTTTCTGGAGAATTTGAATTTGGGGGAGGTTGGAAGTGCGCTCTATTGATAATTTATGTGATTTGGCCTGACGGTGTTTGCAGACTTGGCATCTTGTTTTACGACAATTCAGTTTTCGAAGAAATTACTACAGTAGGCATATCACTCGTGGCGAGACCCAATTTGCTTTCGGATTTTCTGAAATTCCGCTCAAAGTGTGAAAAAGTGCTCGAAAAATTCGAAAAAAAAAGCAATTTTTTCAGAGTTTTCTGGAAGAAAAAATTCAAAAAAAAAATTTGAAAAAAATTTTTTTTTTTCGAAATTTAGTTTTTAGTTCGTTTTGCCAGCGGTAGTTTAAAAAAAATAGTTTTTTTTCGCATTTTCAGAAACTGTTTCTTCCGAAAATAGCCGAAAATTTATCGCACAGCCTTTTACTTTAAAAAAAAAAAACTGAATTGTCGTGAAATCTGATGCCTAGTCTGCAAACACCACCACGACAAATTACAGAAAAAATCAAATTTTCTATTCACCTATCAAAATATTCTTAAAATGCACATGCTGCTTCTCCAGACACTCTGTCTCATTTCTGAACAAATGCGCCAACGAAATTCCATAGCTCTCCGACGGAATTCCCATTCCGAACAGGTCAAAAATTGTGGATGAAATATCGATTTGTTCGATTTTTGGTGGGATTTTTGGGGTGGGGGTGCCCATTTTCTTCCGTTTTCCCCTAATATTCCAAACGACCACAGGTACCCGTGTCTCTTCTAGACTTGCTCCTCCATGGGATCCAGCAGGTGTCATTCCGTGATCTCCACACACAATGAAAAATGATTCAGAAGATGATTTCGCCAAAAAATTATAAATTTTCCGTATAATTCCATCCATTTCTCGTAATTTCTTCGGAATTTGCGGGGAATTTCCACCCAGAGAGTGTCCAATATGATCCAGACCGAGGTAGTGGAGGATCAGGGCATCTGGAAAGTTCTGGAATTCTGAATCCAGATGACGTGTCACATTCCGATCCACTTCCGTGTAATCATTCACAAAAAACGAGGTGACCCCTTCGGATTTTTCGAATTTTCCCGGCAAAAGTCGGATCCACGTGTCGTCCCCGAAAAAATGAACACGTTTCCCGCGTCCTTCCAGTCTGGAGACCCAATTATCGATTTTGATTTCGTCCGTTGCAAAATTCGTTAAAATTGTTCCAAACGATGGGAGAGTCCCAGTGATATAGGCGGTGATACGTGGCAGGGTTACTGTAGGCATGCGGGCGTAGGCGTCGAAAAGATGGGCGGAGCCAGAGGAGATTTGGGACTTGGTGAATTTCATTGGGGATTCTGGAGAGGTTAGGAAGGAGAGACGGAAGGCATCGATGACCATGAAGACCAGACGAGGAGATGGAGAGGATTCTGGAAAAAAAATTGGATTCAAAATTGGGTGAATTTCCATAAAAAAGACAAATACTCAACTGCTATTTCGCAACTGCTAAGGGGGAGATCAACTGCTATGTTGTAATTGCTAGTGTCTCAATTGCTATATTTGGATCTTTTGCTATGGATCAACTGCTATTTTCGCCTTTTTCGATGTCTCAACTGCTATGGCTGTATCAGTTGATACATAGCAGATGAGCCAAATATAGCAGTTGAAACACCAGCAGTTACAACATAGCAATTGATCACTCTCATAGCAGTTGAGTATCTACCAAATTGAAGCTCTCAAAAATGCGTATTCGAACTTATTTTGTGAAAAACCATGGCGATTTGGCAAAGACTCACTTGCTAGTAGATTTTTTGCTATTTCTTAGTTGCTAGAATTTGCTCAGTTGCTATTTTCCAAAATGCTATTTCTCATTTTTTATGGATCAGCAAATGATTCATGCTACGGGTATAGTAAATGAGAAAACGTCAAATAGCAAAAGATCCGCTATAGCAAAACAGCAAATTCTAGCAACTGAGTAATAGGAAAAGATCTACCAGCAAATGAGTATTTGCCGAACGATTTTCTCTTAGAAACCACTATTTGTCATAGGGTTTTTCTATACATTTTCGAAGTTTACCGGGTTTGAAAAACCCCCAAAATTCACTAAATTTTTCCCCGAATTTTTGTAAAAACTGTGAAAAATTCATTCACAAATATCTTTCGATTTCTGTAGAAAAAACCTCATAAAATGACAATTTTAATTGGAAAAAAGTGTGATTTCTGGGTAGATACTCAAGTGCTTTGGGGGTGATCAATTGCTATTTTGTAACTGCTAATGTCTCAACTGCTATATTTGGCTCTTCTGCTATGGATAAACTGCTACAGCATATGGATCAAATTCTATAGTCATAGCAGCTGAGACATCAAAAGTGGCAAAAATAGCAGTAGATCCATAGCAGAAAAGCCGAATACAGCAGTTGAGACACTAGCAGTTACAAAATAGCAGTTGAGAAATAGCAGTTGAGTATCTACCTGCCTTCGGAAATATCGTTAAATTCCTGTAAAAAAACCCGTTTAAAATGACAAATCTATTTGGAAAAAAAAAGTGTGATTTCCCTATAAAAATCTCAAGTTTCTAGCTTTTTTTCGAATTCTTTGTGGGGTTTTCAGGGCCTAAAAACCTCCAATTTGCACTTTTCCGTCCCACCCCTATGACTCAGACCCCATTCTTCCGAACCTTGTCCATCAACCCCAGTTTTATGAGCCTTCTTCGCAGCAGCGGCATCACGATCGAGTGCAACGAAGCTGTAAACGAGAAGAGCGCACGCACAAACAACCAATAATCGTGAGGTCTGAAATAATTTATTTCTACACTTTTTTCCTCGGATCCCTGGAGCACTCTTCTCACCCAAAACGATCCAGATGACATCTCTGAAATGTGTTTTGTTTGCTCGTGATTGTGGGTGAGCAGGCACCTCCTCCTCCTTCAAAGAAACTCGATATCTCTTTGTATCTTCTTTTTCTTTTTTCTAAAAAAAAATAGAGATAGATTTTCTTCTCATCATTTAGCATCCCGGGGGCATCATCTTCTCTCTCTTCCCGTCCTCCCGTCCTCATCAACCACTCTCTCTTCCCGCGCAACGAATCCAGTTTATCTCTTCCGTGGAAGAAGATGAACATTATTAGCATTAAGGGAGGATTCTAGAAGCTTCTCCTTTTCCGAGATGATGATTGTTTTTGTTTGGTGATTCAATTTTCGAATTTTGCGGGTTATCTTTATCAGAACTGCGGTTCTTATATCAGATTTACTCTTACGTATCTCTTGAAAACTGTCTCAAGTGCTATCGAGCGTTCTCAACTGCTATGGTATCTACTGCTATTTTCTCAAATGCTACGGGATGATCAAGCGCTTTTTTGGCTCATGTGCTATAGATCTAGTGCTTTTTTCTCAATGGCTCACTTGCTATGACTATAGGCGAGGCGATATTGTCTCAAGTGCTTTTATGGTTCATGTTCTATTTTTCCAATTTTCTGTGTCTCAATTGCTTTCGCTCTAGTACTAGGGGTTCTATTTTTCAGGGGACAATAGCACATGAAAAATTCGGTAGATACTCAACTGCTATGTTGTAACTGCTAGTGTCTCTACACCTTTATTTGGCTCTTCTGCTATGGATCAACTGCTATTTTCGCCACTTCTGATGTCTCAACGCTATAGCAGTTGATCCATAGCAGAGGAGTCAAATATAGCAGTCGAGACACTAGCAGTCACAGCATAGCTGTTGAGGAATAGCAGTAGAGATACTTAGCAGTTGAGCATTTGCCGAAAAATTGGGCTTGTTACAAAAGTCATAGCAGTTGAGAAAATGAAAATGGACTTGACCTTTGGCACAGGAGCCAGAATAGCACTTGATCACCCCATAACAGTTGAGTATTCGCTACCAGTACTCAAAATGACTTCGCTTGCTAGGTTAGGCTGCTAGGTGCACTTCTCTAACGGAAAACTTTTTTCAAAATTTTCGAAAAAAAATTTCTGAAAACTCCCAAAAATGATGACTAATGGGGTAGTACAACTGCATGTGTTTTCTATTTTTCGTATCGAAAAATCGTTCTAGAACATTGATTTTTTTTTTCGAATGTAGCCTCTATCACTGTCATGAAAACTGGATAAAAAACCCCATCAAACGTCATTTGGAAAACTGAAAAACATAGCTTATCAGGAACCACTTTTTTGCCTCTGTACCTTTTAAAAAAGCTTATCAGGAAGGTTTTTATTGTGCCCGTTTCATTTAGAGCCTCAAAAAAACCGCTGAGTGCCTCTTTTTCCCTGTAATTTTTCCCCAAACAAACTGGATTTTTATCAGCTATTTCTTAAAATTTTCTAGATTTCTCATTTTCTATCCTATCCTTCCCCCATCCCTACCACCTATTTACTCCAATCATTACAGATGATAACACATTCTGCACTTTTTGTTGCTTTGTTTTTATTCTGCCCCTCGGAACAGGCGCCTGCTCTTCCGTCGCTCGATCTGCTCAGCGGCTCTGATGGGGTTCTCGTCAAAGAGTACATTAATGCGATCACGGCCTACGGACCCGGATTGGGGGTTTATAGTGAGTTATATTAGACCATTAGGGGATGGAGCTCAAAAGAAAAAAGGATTTTTTAGCTCCGTACAGTTATGTGGATGTTTCCTATGATAACATCCCATTTGTCGGGAAGATTCCGATCATTGGAAAGGATGGAACTAGCTCTCGGCTTGGAGTTTCTCCGTTTTATCCTCCAGGAGGTAATCCTTCTAATCCATGGCCACCACTTTACAAGTATGTGATTCTCGTAATAACCCTTCCCTCAAAAGAAAAGTTCCAGAGCCCGCCCGCTCCCACTCCACGTTCCAGAGCCACAGGACGTCGTGGCGGTGCCACTCGACGAGGAAGCCCTCCACGGCGAGCCTCTCTTCCCGCCAGAGCTAATTCTTCCGAGCGAGAAGGCCGCCGAAGAGGAGGCTGCCAAAAAGGCACTGGAGACGGCGAAACCCGAGAATCCGTTTGCTGACGTCGTGGAGACCGACGAGCAGAAGGAGGGCACGGTGAACTGGCCGGCGATGAGCACGATCGAAGGGGAGGATGATTCGCAGGGGAAGAATTTGGTTCAGGGTAGGTAATTTTTTGGGATTTTTAGCGAAAAAATTGATAGGAACAGCTAAATTTTGTAAGATTTTTGTCATGCCATGCCACCAAGACTTTAGCGCTTTTACGAAAATTTTCGTTGGAAAAGTTGTTTTTTATGCGATTTGAGAAGGAAAAACTTACAAATCTAGCCCAATTTCATTGCGAAAAAACCAATATAACTATGTAAAACCTAGAATTTAGCCAAAATTATTTTTTTCTTTATGGTGGGTTTCTGCAATTTTTAAGCGAAAAAAATGCGATTTTTACAGTCAAAACTTTAAATTTAGCCTGATTTTATCATTTTTCGCTTCAGATCAACTTTATATCTGGTTTAAATTCAAGCAAACTTTGTCAAAATTCTTTCATTCATGCCACGTTTCAAGCGCTAAACCTATTTACGCAAGCGTTATTTCGGAGTGTCGTTGCAACAGTTCTCACACACACAAATTTTCAGAAGACGAGCATCATCGCACGATTATCGTGGATGAGGCGAGAGAGAAGACGATGCAACCGTTTGAGGCGGCCAAGATATCGATTGGAGCGAACGACCGACCGAAGAGTCCGTTCCGGTCACGACGCATTTTGATGGACCGGTTTTGAGGAAACCACTTTTTCTTTTTTTGTTTCAAAAGTAATTTATTATTAAAACTGTAAATATAAATAAATCGAGAGAGATCAATGATCAATTGGAGTGGGTTTTCTGTACCAGAATCGAGCGCGATGATCGTCACTTCCAGTGATAAATGCAGGCATTGAAGGAGAGTGAACAAAAGTGCGGCAAGCGGATGTGTGACCGAGAGCCAAGAGTCGTTTACGATCGGAATTCCGGGCATCCCACGAGCACATACTACCACTTTTCTCATCAGGGAACAACACGTAGTCCTCATTATGATTGAAGAACGCACTAGTCGGATAATCCTGAGCACCGGTGGCACCGGCTCCAGTGTAAATGAGCAGACAGCGATTTGTGCTCAACTCCCAAAGTTTCACAATACTATCCATTCCACTCGTCAGAATATATTTTCCGTTCTTTGTGAACTTTGCCGAGCATATTTGTGATCCATCGTGTGCTCTTTTGAACGTCTCCACGCACCGATTCGATACTCCATCCCATATTTTGACGTCTCCATCTTTGGAAGCGGTGCAATAGAGTCGAGCGTTCTCTGAATAATGAACATCTGTGATCGCATCACGGTGTTGGTCATCTGGATTGGCGGATGTGTAGGCTTGAGCGGTTTCAATGTTGTAGAGACGGAGGGTTGAATGATCAGTTCCGACGAGAAGGAATTCTCCACCCGGATGACAGGAGAGAGCACGGACTGGATAGACTTCTGCGAGAGTCTTCATGGCTCGTTTTACAGCGGTTTTCGAGAAATCGAACAGTTTTACGGTTTTATCGTTGGAGCCTGAGATGAGGATAGCGTCTCTTGGATGGAAAATTACGGTGTTCACATCCTGAAATTCATTTCGTTGGATTCATTTCATTTTATTGATTTTTCTTACATCAACATGATCATAAAGAGTCCGTATAACTGGATGATGGGCGTCTGGTCCATTCTCGTTCATCTCGCGGTGCTCTTTCTCTCTGGCCAGAATTCTCTCAACATCCATAATTTTGATGGAACAATCCGCTGATCCAGTCGCTACCAATGAACCGTCCGAATTGAAAGCGGAAGCTCTACATGGCTGCTTATGAACTGTCAGATAAATCGTCTCGTATTGTGATGGTTCGGGCGAGACTGGCTGTACATCCGCATCGTATTCGAGATCCAAACCAGTGGAAACTGTTTCGAATTGCATCTGAAATTCTCAAAAACTTTTGAAAAACATTTTTCATCAATTGTTAATACCGGGGCCGCCTCCTCTGCCTTATAATCGGGATCCTCCACAAATTGCTTGGCAAGAGTGACCAACCGGTAAAGCTTGTCAGTTGGTGGTGGCACTGGAGCCGAGCATCCGAGTGTGTTGGCCAAGTTGAGAGCGATTTGTTGATGACCATCATAGTACAGTTGCCTGAAACGAGAATAAAATCAAAAAAAAAACTACAGAAAATTATTTTTCCGTTATATTTTTCATTATTTCTTACCCGATAATCAGTTTGTACATGTATTCACGATCCTTAATGTCTGGTTTCATCGTGAAATATCAGAAAACTGCGTGAAAACAGCTACTTCTCTTCTAAAAATTCACAAAACCACCAAAAATCAACAATGAATTCGAAAGAGAGTTAAAGGCGCACATAGTTTCGCGGCGTGCGGGTCTCGACGCGCTTTGTTTACCGTAGCCTGCAAGCGAAAATTTCACGAATTTCTTCGGCTTTTTTCCGCTTGTCCTAAACTTTTTCGGGTGAATGTTGCTCGAATTTTTCATTTTTTCTTGTAAAAATCTATCAAATTTCGATTGAACTTCATAAAAAATAGTTTTTTTCGTTGAAAATGCTGCTGAAAGTTTTATGTTCAACGTGAATCACTTTTCAGTGATTTTCTAATTTTTTTTTAAGTGGGAAGATGAAACCGAATTTTCAAAAATTGACTTTTATTCAATCAAGCTGTTCATTTCTTGCCCTTTTCTTCATCTTTATTCTGTTATTTGACACTTCCTATGGCGATTTCACTTCAACATTTCTAATTTTCAGGTAATATAATGAAGGTCAATCCGTTCGTCTCCAGCGATTCCGGAAAGAGCCGCAAGGCCCACTTCAACGCTCCATCCCACGAGCGCAGACGCATCATGTCTGCCCCACTCACCAAGGAGCTCCGCACCAAGCACGGAATCCGCGCCATCCCAATCAGGTAAGAACTCGGTCATCTGGAATTTGGAATTTTGATATTCCATTCAGTAGTCCCGGACGAATTAGAATTTAACGTACGGTTTGGACATAATGGAGAAATAAAATATTGCTCTTTTTGCAGCGGAGCTGAACTTTATGTTCTCTTTGCTAGCCATAAGTGTAAAACAATAGAACTAAACGTTTTATTTTCCAGAGTCGACGATGAGGTCGTCGTCATGCGCGGACGCCATAAGGGAAACACCGGACGTATCCTCAGATGCTACCGTAAGAAGTTCGTTGTCCACATCGACAAGATCACCCGCGAGAAGGCCAACGGATCTACTGTGCACATCGGAATCCACCCTTCGAAGGTGAGGTTTGTATAAACTAGTTCCGGTGCACATTGGCTCATCACGACTGTCAGGTTTGTGTGTTCCATTTACAATGCATTCGGACTAGGCAAAGTTTTCATTTCATTCTGAAGTTGACTGAGATATTGATGTTAACCCAGTTCTTGTTCAGGTCGCTATCACCAAGCTGAAGCTTGACAAGGATCGCCGTGCCCTCGTTGAGCGCAAGGCCGCCGGACGTGCCCGCGTCACTGGAATCCTCAAGGGAAAGCACACCGACGAGTCGGTCAACTAAATTGTTATTGATTACAAATAAATTGTTGATTCTTACACCTCGACTTCTTTGCTCTGAAATTTTAAAATCACACGTTATTTTGAGTAGATCTGGGAACTGATCCAGTTACAAGCAACAGATGGAAGCAAACAGTCGCCGTTTAGGTTTTATCCAAAGTTCCGAATTTTATTATACTGAATGCTTCTGGCTCAGAGAGCGGTCCACCAGCAGTTGAGCCTAGAGGCCGGCTTGCATTTCCACCTGGTTCACATGCGCGTCAAATCTGGTGTCTGCACACATTCGTCCTCGCATTTTTCAGCTGTCTCTTGTTGATTTTCGTCATATTTTCCATGAGAAAGTGTCATTTTCAAAATAATTTATCTTTCAGAAGATGTCTGGGTTGAACATGCGCAACCCGGAGCGTCGAATTGAGACAAATCCATTCGACGTGGACGCCTGGAACCTATTGCTACGAGAGCATCAGGTAGAAATTGATTGAAAAAGTAGTTTTTCAAATAAAAAATCAAAAATTTCAGTCACGACCTATAGACCAAGAACGCGAATTCTATGAGAGCCTTGTAAAGCAGTTTCCGAATTCTGGAAGGTATTGGAGAGCATACATCGAGCATGAGGTATTTTTTTTTCGAAAATAATAAAAATTTAAATAAATTTTTTAGGTCCGCTCAAAAAACTTTGACAAAGCCGAAGCGCTATTCGAACGTTGCCTCAAAGAAGTCCTGAATATCGATCTCTGGAAATGCTACATTCATTACGTGGCAGACACGAAAGGACAGATTGAGAAGTTCCGCGAAACGATGGCTCAAACCTACGATTTCGCGCTGGAGAAGGTCGGAATGGACGCGCAGGCACACTCGATTTATACCGACTATATTGCGTTTTTGAAAAAAGTGTATGTAGGGAATTATTAATTTTTTCAGTTTTCAGGAGGAGCGGAGAGGGGTAAACAGGTAAAATTACAGCAAAGCAGCTATCTAATTTAGCGTAGAAATTTAAATAAAATGGTGCGTTTTCGATCAAAAATAAAGGGTTCTCCCGGTGGATCGAAAATGCCCATTGAAACATTTTTCGATTAACTCTACTGAATTCAAAGTATTGAGGATGAATAAATATTCGAAAAGTCTTCGTGTTTTCAACTATGAAAAAAAGAAAGAGATGACAAGCTAGTAGTTTTAATCCAGCTAGAAATTATCTTGAATTTGGGAGCGATAGCAAAATAATGCTGTTTTTTCTAGCTTTTGGACCAGAATTTCAGTTTTTTTCCCTAAATTTTCAGACTACGTTTATTTTCGAAACTTATATCATTTAGATGCTCGATTCACGAAATTGAATATAGTGTTTGCAGGCGACGTTTTGTGACCTATTTATTCAGAAAATTAGACATTTTAGTGCAAAATTCATGTCAGTTTTCCCAAAATTTATCCCAAGATCGTCTAATTTTCTGAAAATCCAGGTGACTACAAATCCGCTGCAAAAGCTGAACTCAGTTTCGTTTTGAACCAGTTTTTATCGATAAAAGTGCTGTATTGAAACCTCAGAGAGAACCCTGATCAGTGCATAGTTAGGATTGATCTGAGCACACGAAACTTATTTTTCCTTAAAATTTTTCCTTAATTTTTGGGGTAAAAATAGCCGAAAATTGAGTGTTTTGCTTAGAAATTAGTGTGTTCTGAGAAGAATTCGCCTTGTGTCTTAAATGGCGCTCCTTCCTCCTCTCCGAATCCTCCTTCATCACCCCATGAACCCCTCTTATTCCAGCCCCGCCGTCGGTCAATATGCCGAAAATCAGCGAATCACCGCCGTCCGTCGCATCTATCAAAAAGTACTCGGAACCCCAATGCACAACCTCGACACCATCTGGACAGACTACTGTAACTACGAGAAAGGAATCAATCTAACTCTCGCCGAGAAGCTTATCGTCGAACGTGGAAAAGAGTATCAGAATGCGCGGCGCGTCGAAAAAGATCTCCAACTGATGACACGTGGATTGAATCGGCAGGCGGTGTCAGTGCCGCCGAAAGGAACATCGACAGAAGCGAAACAAGTGGAATTATGGAAGAAGTTGATAGCATGGGAGAAGACGAATCCATTGCAAACGGAAGAATACGGGCAGTTCGCTCGACGAGTTGTGTATACCTATGAGCAAGCATTGCTTTGCTTAGGATACTATCCAGATATCTGGTTCGAAGCGGCAATGTTCATGCAGGAAGCTAGTCAGGTGTTGGATGAGAAGGGAGATGTCAAAATGGCGGCGTGTTTTAAAGCTGATACTATTAGTAAGTTTCGTGAAAAAGTTTTCTTTATTGAGTCCGATGAAGATTTCCGGTCTTACGAGCATACCTGAAAAGTTCTTTTTATCCTTTTTGAGACTGTCGGTACTTTAAGTTCTGACTTAAAAATTGAGAATTTTCATGAAAAATGATCAAGTTATACAGCGCTGGAGAAGCCTGCTCAAAATCAGAGAACCCGATTTTCCGAGTTTTCCGATTTTTAGTGAAGTTTTCCGGTATAAATAACGAAAATTCGAGATGCATTTTATCGAATCCCTTCGATTCAGTTTAATGCAATTTAACCTGGAAACTGGAAAAAATTAAAATTTACTGAAAACTGTCTTCGGAAAAATTTGAAATTTCCGTTTTCCGGAAAAATGTTTGGCTTCCGAAGAGCTATTTTGGCTCAAAAACTGCCATTTTTAGCAGGAAGGCGGTCATTTCTGACTCAAAAAATGCCTTTTCAGCTCGAGAAAAGTCATTTACCGCTCAAAAATCGCTATTTTCGACTCAAAATCCGCAAGTTTTAGCTGAAAAGAGGTAATTTACAGCTCAAAAGCGGCAATTTCTAACTCTCAAAATCTGCTAATTCTCACCAACAAAAACACTAATGCTGGGATGAAATTGAATGTTATTACTTCCGAATTCATCATTTTTGAAAATAATTTGACTATTTTTTATGTCAAAAATGTTATTTTTCAGTTAAAAATCAGCTCTAATTTTGCCTGCAAAACTAGCTATTTCTAGGCTAAAATCGTCATTTTAACAATAATTTTCGTAAATGATGCTATGGATTAACCGCTATACAAGAGCAGTTGATACACCAAAAGTGGCGAAAATAGCAGTTGATTCATAGCAGAAGAGCCAAATATAGCAATTGAGACACTAGCAGTTACAACATAGCAGTTGATCACCCCCACAGCAGTTGAGAAATAGCAGCAGATTTCATAGCACTTGAGCATCTACCTATTTTTCCAGATCTCTACGAACGCGCCATCAACGGGCTAATGAAAGAATCGAAACTTCTCTACTTTGCCTACGCCGACTTCCAAGAAGAGCACAAACAGTACGACGAAGTCAAAAAGATCTATGATCGATTACTAGCAATTGAGCATATTAATCCAACTTTGACCTACATTCAACTGATGAGATTTATCCGTAGAACAGAGGGTCCCAACAATGCTCGAATCATTTTCAAAAGAGCTCGTGAAGACAAAAGAACCGGTTATCAGGTGTACGTGGCAGCCGCTCTTATGGAGCACAATTGCATGAAAGAGCAAGATGTGGCGATTAGAGTCTTCAAATTAGGACTGAAAAAATACGAAAATGAACCGGAATTCGGATTGGCCTACGCGAATTTCCTCTCGAATCTCAACGAGGATAATAACACCCGGGTGGTCTTCGAGAGAATTCTGACGTCTTCTAAATTGCCATCCGATAAATCCATCAGAATCTGGGATCGATTTTTAGATTTTGAGAGTTGTGTGGGTGACTTGGCGAGTATTTTGAAGGTGGAGAAGCGAAGGAAGCTGGCGTATGAGGATGCACAGAAGGATCGGGAGATGAATCACTCGATGCTGGTCATTGATAGATACAAGTTTATGGATTTGATGCCGTGTAGTGGAGAGCAGTTGAAGTTGATTGGTTATAATGCATTGGTTAGTAATTAGGACTGTTTTTTCAGAAAAATGGGCCCTTTTTTGTCCTTTTTTAGCGAAAATAGCGGCTTTTGAGCCAAATTTTTGCTGCAAAAAATGTCTGTTTTGGAGCCAAAAACGGAGATTTTTTAAGTCAAAAATGACTGATTTTCAGCCGAAATTGTGAATTTTCAGCCAAAAATAACCGCTCTTGAGTGAAAAACTAGTAGTTTTCGCATGAAAAAGACTGATTTTTAACCAAAAGTAACCGCTTTTGAGCGAAAAATAGAAGATTTTGAGTCAATTTTGAGCCTAAACCGTTGATTTCTAGCTCAAAACCTACTTTTCCTGTTTCCAGAAAGGCACCACCGAAAACACCGCCACCACATCCACCACCGGTCCCAAACCGGTTTCCACTCGTGGTCCCCAAGCAGCCAGTGCAATTATGGGCGGAGCCGGAGGACATGCCGACGTGGCACGATACGGATTCCCACGACCCGATATAGCACAGATGATTCCGTTCAAAGTAAGTTGACATTCCAACTGGATTACTGTAACCGAATAAGTTCCAGCCACGTGTCAACTGCAATGCCTCATTCCACCCGGTACCTGGAGGCGTGTACCCACCACCACCAGCGGCCGCCCATCTGATGTCTCTACTCCCACCGCCAACCTGTTTCATCGGACCATTTGTGAATACGGAAATGTTGTGTAATGTGTTGAGTCAGATGCAGTTGCCCACTCTTTCGTGTGAGTTGGAGAGGGTCAGAAAAGGGCAGATACTCAACTGCTATTTCTCAACTGCTATGTGGGTAACAGTTGATTCAAAGCAGAAGAGCCAAATACAGCAGTTGAGACACTAGCAGTTACAACATAGCAGTTGATCGCCCTCATAGCAGTTGAGTATCTACCATTTCAAAATGATCGATTTATAAGCCCTTCTAGTGCTAATTTATCTCACTTTTTTCATTTTTGCAGATGGCAAATCCGACGACAATATGATCGGACCAATGGTGGAGGCTGATGTGAAAAAGGATCTGTATCAGTTGTTGGCAACCACTTCCGATCCATCGGCGGTAAGGAAATCTTAGGTTTTGATCAGATTCAACTTCCCAACTGCTATGACTTTTTTGTCTCATGTGATATCTCTCAAGGGTAATAGCAAATGAAAAATAGCACTTGATCACCCCGTAGCACTCGAGAATTCGCCTATCAAAATTTACATTTTCCAGGTGGTCCGCTCGTCAGCCCTGTCAGATTTGAAGCGAAAACGAGGCGGCGAGAATTCGGACGACGAAGATGATCACTCCCATTTGGGTGCCACAATTGGAAGTCTCGGCACCAGGGATGCCTATAAAAGACGAATGAATAAGAAGAATGAATAATTTATTGATTTTTTATAAAACATATTTCTCCTCCTCTCCACCTCCTCCTCCATCGATCCTCCTTCTGAATACACTTCCACACGAATTGTTTGTTTATCATTTTTATTAATTTTTTGAAATCATCATCACAAAAGAAATCTCTTTGTCTTAACCCATTTATTTTCTTACACACAAACTGTTTTTTTTTTTGTCTAACTCGAAACGTCATAAAGTTAATTTTTAATTATTTTTTTGTTAATTATTTTACATTGGTTCTAGTCCTTTTGACTTTCTGTAGAATTATTAAATCTGACTGAAATCGGAGTGAAAAATGAGAAGAGTTTTATGAAATTCCGCGAATGATGAAAAAGAAAAACGTTTCTCCAATTCAGAATTTCTGATTCTTTTTTTGCTGAAAAGAGAATCTGCTTTTACAAAATTTTGACAAAGTGGCAACTAAAATTCATATTTCTTCGGACGAATTTCCGAGATTTTCAGCTGCAAAACTACTGAAAATCAGCCAACTTCCGCCCTCCCTCTCTAGCGTTTTTGGAAGAAATCAGATGAATTTTAAAGCTTATTTCTGAAGTGAAGCCCATCGATTAATTCAAAATTACTCGAAAAATTAAAAAAAAGTGGCCGATTTCGAAGTTTTCTTCGACCAAATTAACACAAAAATGAGACATTTCCAATTGAAATGAACAATTTTTCTCTGGAAATTTTTCAAGAAAAAACTGTCAATGTGAGGATAATTTATCGATTCTCGAATGAATTTCATCAAATTTTTCGATTCCAAATACTCCTCATTTTCGGCAGATACTCAACTGCTATTTATTTCTTCTGCTATTACTAAACTGCTATGGGGGTGATTGACTGCTATGTTGTAACTGCTAG
>GL380326.1:24887-35379 GCA_000143925.2 Caenorhabditis brenneri
TACGAATCGCTAGAATCTCGAAAAGATCGATTGAGCCGATCGTCGTGATGACTACAGACTGATGGCCGGTCTAGATGCGATTCTCAATGTGATCACTGGATGAGTGTTGACAGTAGCGTTCTTCGAATTGCCGAAGGTTCGAGGCGATGAATTGGCAGCAGTCGTGACTGCAGCTCGATACCGGATTTGTGGGTATTCTTCCTCTTGTTCTTCTTCATCATAAATCCATGGCCTCGTCAACTTTTTACAGCCCTTTTGAGGAACAGGAAGGAGAATCATTCATCTGGATAAAGAGATCGACTGCCTCACCGCCTCCGCCACCGCCGCCGAAGAGTTCGCCCAGGAATCCTCCGCCGCCCTGAAGATAATTTTTTTTTGAAGGTTTTAGAACAATTTAGCCACTTCAATTCACGATTTCGAAATCTTGTTTTCGTTATTTCATTTCTCAACTATTTTCTTAAAGTTTCGAAATAAAGAGAAAAAAGACAGCCGGCTTATTTGCGTGCAACCTCTCACTCTCTCATCTCCATCTTTGAAGGCACATGACTCGCTTCAAAATGAAGCTTTTCAGATAATTTTCGGACCATTTTGAAGGGAATTTCGAGAGTATTCTAATGACGGTAAAATTTGTAGCCTTCAGGATTTTTTGATTTTTTGTTTTTTTCCAAAAAGTTTTGAATTTTGCATCGCTGAAAAGTCTTCAATATTTCTGATAAATACGTCCAAAAACGAGCTCAAAAGCTCAATTTTGAAGCGAGTCATGTGCCTTCAAAGATGGAGATGAGAGAGTGAGAGGTGGCAGAGAAAACTAGTGTATTTTTCTCTGCACTCTATCACTCTCTCACCTACAACTTCAAAAGCGCTTAACTCGCTTCAAAATTGAGTGTTTTAGTAGGTTTTTGGACCATTTTGTAGGGAATTTCTGGGACTGTCTTGTAGCATTTTTGAAATTTCAATGGGAGTCGACTGTCAGAGTTTTTCTATGCTCATTTTCGCGCGTAAATCAGATGTGTGCGCGCCTTTTAAATGATTGTCGTCAAATCTGGTGCCTAGTACGCAAACACCCCGACGCAAAACCACATACCATCTGCAAATCCCCCACTTCCAACGCCTTGCTCCTCCTCCTTGCCAGGTCCTCAATCCTAGCCTCATATTCATCGGTTCTCTGAATTGCCCGTAGACAAATAGTCGCTTGAATCGTCTTTCCATCGAAATTGGCTTTTTCCATTTTCTGCTCCAAAACTCTTCTTATAGTTCTGATGGATGTGAGTGGGTCACCACTCAAATTCGTCTCTTCTTTCATCGACATCCCGTCGCCTTCGCTGAAAAATTCAAATATGTACGTGGTTTCACGTGGCGGTGTCAGGCTTGTGGTGTTTGCGGACCTTAAGCCACTCACTAGCTATGCCTCTCCACCTTCTGCTCCTTCTTTGGCACCCCTTTCGTCTCCAACTCCAACTTCTCCATCTTCAAACTTGCCACATCATCATCAGTCTCCTCCACTGCTCCCACAGCTTCCGGGATGGGGGTGCCTCTGAGCATTTCCTCTGGGAGAGGGTACCCTAGGACGGTGAGCTTGTTGATTTGGATTTGTCCATGAGGATTGAGAGAAAGGGGGATCGGTTTCTCGATGGAAATCCAGATGTACTGGCCGACGGCGTCGGTGAATGCGTTTCTGGAAAGTGAGGGGTTTGCAGACTCAGCATCAGATCTGACGACAGTTCCGAGTTTTTTGGAACTGTCGTCAAATCGAATGCCGAGTCTGCAAACACCGAAAAGTTAGATTACGGACTTGCTCTCCAACCGACTCGCTGATCTTTCCCGTCTGAAAAACTCCAAAGTGACCGGCTTTTGATATTTGGCGACCCTGGCGTTCTTGTAGCTTAACTCGCTCGTCAATTTACCCCGACCGACACGGATGGTGACTTTGGAAGCTGGAAAAAAATAATTGTAGATCAAAAAATTCCCTATCGATTGGTATAAATATCATATAGGGTTGTGACCGAAAATAGGGTTTAAATCAGGTAAAAACATGTTTTTTTCACGAGTTTTCATACTTTTGACCCTTTTGACCCTAGGTAGATCAAAAAATTCCCTATCGATTGGTATAAATATCATATAGGGCTGTAACAGGAAATAAGGATCAAAACCCATGATATCTGTACCAATCGATAGCTAATTTTTGATCTACTAGTGTTTTTTCAAAGTTTTCAAAGAATTTTTCCAGCTTTGAGTTAATTTTTCTGAAACTGCCTCACATTTTTTGAGTCCCTTGTAATTCCATGAACCCCGGAAAAGAAGTAAATACTCAAGTAAAGGATAAGAAACAAATTTTCTTATTTTTGTAAGCTCCAACTCTTGACCTCCAAAAAATGTGCAATTTTCACCTCAATTTAGCGTGGATTGATCCTAAATGAAGTTCTCAGATCTCTAAAAGTACACGTATCTAAACCACAAAACACAAAACATACGCGTAAGCGCCTCATCAGCATCGATGACCACTTTATAGACGTTTGCAATCTTGTCTAGTCCAATCACAATGTCCATTGGGAATGAGTCGCTGGAAATAGAGTGAGAATTTTCGGGTGGATTTTGTGTGTGATATATCAGAAAAAAACTATAAAATCGATACATGTCTAACTGCACTGGTCCTGCGATAACTGTCTCCAAAATCAAATATGTGGGTTCATGAACATATCAAACTGTAGATCTCGATGAGTACCACGTATAGAATCACCGTCAGTCCAACTGAGCTGCAAGAGCCCGTCTAGAACAATTAATCTGAGCCCCTTTTTGCGCCCTGACACTCGAGCCGGTCTCATGTTGCCTAGCTCGGTCTGAGGGTCATTCCAGATGTAGTACTCATTGAGAACTACATTCTAATATCCTTATGAGCTCACAATTTTGATTCTGAAGAAAGTTGTCGTAGTGAACGGCTTGGTGGACCCAGTGGGATAAGTATGGTTGGTGTACCAAGCGTGCTTTCCTGTCCGGTTACCGTTAACAAGTTTGAGCCCCTAATCTCCGTTTTTACCTTTTTTCAAGGTATAACTTACCCCGGTGTGCTCCTAAACCTGCCTCCATTGAACTCCTCTGGATAGTGACTCCCTAGTACCAAAGTCTTCCAATAGAGCTCACGGAGAGCAATTCCTTTTCGGGATTCTGTCATTTTGGAGGGGGGGGGGGGTTCTTGGGTCCTGTTTTTTAGGGACTGGGGGAGATCAAAAATTACGAAATCTTCCTCCTCGAAAAAAAAATGAAAATGAGGATTATTCGTAAAGCCAGTGAAGCTCTCTCGACTTTATGGACCTGCTCCTCCCGGGTTGCTAGACACCGTGTCCCTTGTTTCCTAGGAACCGTTGTGGTCCACGTTTTCTTTTCCGGCTCCCTGGCGTTCCCCAGATGTATTATTCATAAGGAGGAGAAGAAGATTTTTGAATTTCTCTCTCTTTCTCTCTCTCTCTCTTTCTCTCTCTCTTTCTCTCTCTCTTGCTTTCTTCTAGACACCAGGAAACAACACGTGTGCAACAATCAGAACGATAATTCAATTCATTACGAACAACAGCTTAGACAGAAGAAGCAAAATCAAAAGAAGGTGCGTCAGGATTTTCCATCGAAGATCACTTGGATTTGAGCCTGATGGGGGTGGAGGATCACTGGCCATTTCTTCTTCAAAGAAATTGATGCTGGAAGCTGATCATGAAGAAAAATGGCAGAAGAAATAAGGAGTCCCCAGCCGAAAAACCATCTCAGGCTTGGTCGGTCCTGCCCTCGAAAACAATCTTGAGAAAGTTAGAATGATGTGATCGAGGACATTACTCATTTCCTTTCCCTTATTTTCAGCAAACATTGCAGGGCAAACTTCATGGATTTTCAGCTGCTTTTATCAATTATTTCAGCTTTCCAAGAAGAATAAAGTTTCATGTCTGAAATAACGAATAAGTGTCTGTACTCAGCTATCTGAATATAATTTTTTTTATAAATCGGAAGTTTTTCAAAAAGTAATTTTCAAACACAGTTTTTAGTGGACAATTACTGAAGTTCAAATTTCATTGTGTTATATCGTGGTCCCTTAAAATAATTCGGTTCATTACAACCATTCATTACAACGGTTTTCGAAAAACAGGGTTACTGTAGTAACCGTAATCCTACAGTAATCATCGCTCAGTGGCCCATGTCCACATGCCAGTTATGGTACCAACCGATTTGAGTTATTCAGGGCTGATATGTGCTGGACACACAGACAGACGGAGCTTGCCGATTAGTACATTGGAGAAGAGAAGAGATTCCGTTTCTAGGTGTAGTAAAGTTCATGAATGATTCTCGTTACAACTGCTCTTACTCATATTACTTGGAATTTTGTTTCAAATGTTATCAGTTTTAATGTAAAGGTTCTCAATCAAAAACATCCAGAGAAAAACACATCGAACGGCTTATGTTTATTTCTCACAATCAGAATTTCAAGAGCTTCGGAACTTTCTAGTCGTTATTGATTTTGCATAGCTCTAACTTTTCTATTTTTTTGAACAACTTTTGATAAAGCTGCCTCAAAACGCGGTCCGTGCTCCTGGACGGTGGAAACTTTTTGTTGTATAAAAATGTGCTTCATGAATGCTCATGTTTATGATAGCTCATGTTCGTCGCGCGCTTTTGCGCTCACATAACATTGCAGTAACGATTTTGGTGACTTTTCAGACTGGAATTAGGATTAAACCTACCAGCGGTATCTAACACTGTGATTTCAGAGAATACCATAAATACTGTAATAGAATCCGACCATCCAATAGGGTCTACTTTCGGAGTGGTTTTTCCGTAAAATGACTTGCATTTCTGTAGCATTTTTGAGGGTTCCGCAAATTTTTGTTTTTCAAAAAATCGGGTTGAAGTTAATACGGTCCACCCGTAAGACCCCTTTGATAAATAAAAGTCCATGGGTTCCCATTACAGTGTTTGTGTTACTTTTTTTTGAGTTCCATCATCACCCCTCACAAGGGAATATTTTTCTCACATGGGTTTGAAATTTTCTATAAATTGGTGATCTGACAGTAGCTGTCCCTGTGAGTGTAATCTGAAATTTCTAGCCCTCACCGGACCGGAAAATCTGAAAATCCTGCTCTTAAAACCTGACCTGCCCCTTGAATGTATTGTCGATATTGCGACTTTCAGAGGAACATTTTCAGACTCTTAGGCTCCAGTGAGGGCCTGGAATTTCAGAATACACTCGCAGGGACAGCCACTGTTAGATCACCAATTTATAAGAAATTCCAAACCTTGTTAGATAAAGTGAGCAATGATACTATCTGCAATTTTTTCCAAAGTGAGCTAATCTTCCAAAATTCACGTCCACAGACTTCCCCCGTATACCAATTACTCTCTTGACCTCCAACTCTGCAACATTCCTCATTTTTTTGCTCATTGATCCCCTAACCCACTTCTTGAATTGGAATGTTGCATGATCAATCTATCAATCTCCTTCACCTCCCCGTTGGGACCCAAGTACGTACACAGATCACTTTCTTGTTTATTAGTCGCATAATTCGCGAGCCAAACTTCCTGTTCTTCGATTCCTTATTGAAATCAATTGAGGGGAATATGTTGTTTATTACGAGCAATCATAAATCATCCGCCTTCCACACGACACCACCCGCCTTCTTCCATAATTCGTTTTTCTAGGAGATTTTATAAGAGTGACTGCTGCTGGTCAGTTCAGCGTTTTTTTTATATTATTTTATTGGGTTCAAGTAGCATTTTGTTCTTTGATTCAGCATTTTTCCTCAGATTTTTTGCAATGTTTTTGTTCAAGAATTTTGATACATAGGTACCTGACTTCTTTCGATAAACCTAAAAAAGAGGTACTGTATGTTCAAAGCAGAATATCTCAGTTGTCTTTAGAGCTATCAAAAAGTGTTCAACTGATAAAATGTTTAAAAAATATTGATGAACAATTCTTTAGTTGACCAAATTTTGATAACTTGTAAGCCAACTGAGATATACTGCTCTGAACATACAGTACTACCGTAAAGTCTGTTATGGAGGTACTCCCAGTATTGTATGTTCAAAGCAGGATTTCTCCGTTGTCTTTAGAGTTATCAAAAAGTGTTCAATTAACAAAATGTTTAAAATATAACGCTAAACATTTCTTTAGTTGGCCACTTTTCAAAATTCTCAAAGACAACTGAGATATACTGCTCTGAACATACAGTACTACCGTAAAGTCTGTAATGGAGGTACGACGCCCAGTACTGTATGTTCAAAGCAGGATATCTCGATTGTCATTAGAGCTATCAAAAAGTTTTCAACTAATGAAACGTTGAAAATTCAGTGATAAACATTTTTTCAGTTGACCACTTTTTGAAATTCTCAAAAGCAACCGAGATTTACTGCTCTGAACATACAGTACTGCCCTTATTGGTTTTTTCTCTCGGTTCTGAGTCCCAGGGCGGGGTCTCACCACACTCTGGAAATTCTTACTGTAGAAACGTCTTTTTTTCTCAGACGTTTTCATTGACTAGTCTAGACATACCCAATTACAGTAATCTAATTTCTATGTTTTCTTATATTTTTCAAAATCTATTTTTCCGTTTTCTCGAACAAAAAAACCTAAGTAACTAAACCTGCCTAACAGTAAATATTTCAATAGTGGAACTTATAAAGATCGAAATGAACTTGTTTTTTTTCTGGAAGTATCAAAACAAAATACAGCAGAGCACAACAACTCTGCCAGGAGTTCCACTAGGGCTCCATCAAAAACAATAACCGGGAATTACCGTCAAAGTGATTTAATTTTGAATAGGTAACAATGGTCAATATTATCCAAGTTTTGAGTTTTGGTATAATGTGGGAAGCTGATTATTTTGACAATACTAGTAAAAATTCCAGGACCCTCTAGTAGTATCTATAAGATTTCAAGTTCTATAAATCTTGAAACAGGGGTCCATGAGCAGTACCGGATGTTCAGAGCAGCCTATCTTCGTTGTCTTCACAGATATCAAAAAATTTTCTACTGATAACATTTTTTTATTGATCACATTTTGGTACCTCTAAAGACAACCGAGATATACTGCTTTGAACTTGCAGTACTGGGTGGAACTTCTATTTTTTAATAATACATGTTCAAAGCAGTATATCTCAGTTGTCCTTAAAGCTATCAAAAAGTAATCAACTAATGAAATGTTTGAAATGTATTGATAAATATTTTATTTGTTGACAACTGTTTGATAGCTCTAAGGACAGCTGAGATATACCGCTTTGAACATACAGTACTCCCATTACAGGCCTAACGGTTCCGATTGCCGAGTGCAATATCTGAGGAAATCCATCCCATCCTCCCAAAACATGCTTCAAAAAACTCTCCTCTAATCTCCAGTACCCGGCACCCTCCATTAGTCACTAATAAATCAAATTGCATCGGAACCTTTGCATGCCCCTTAACTCTGCCTAGCTGCTCCTTGATGTCGACTCTCTCATGTCTAGGGCTCATGAAGCAGTCAGATGTCAATTATGTATACTCATAAATCACGTCTTTTGCAAAAGAAAGCAAATCTTTTTGATCTAGAGATTATTCTGTAGTTTTTTTTGATAACGTAGACCATATCTGACTCAAATAATCGGGTTTTTATTTTTTTCACAACCATTTTTTAATTTTCAACTCTGAAATTTTAATTCTGGATTCTTAATATTATAGAATTGAGTTGCAGAAAAAAAAAACAATGGAAATCAGCACAAACTACACAACGGACTTCTCAATCTATGAGACCACATCAGAGGCTCCGGTGGAAGCAACCACTATTAATATCACTTTGGTGACGGATGATCCGGTAAGTTAACTGCTTTTGGTCAATTTTTATCCAATCTAACTGAAAACCTCATTTTTGAAACCAGCGAGTTACGAAGGTTAAGAAAAGTACCCACAAGCCCTGGTTACCCTTCATTTTCAGTTTTGATCTACCCATGCGCCTTTAAATTCGCGACGAGACCCATAAATGAAAATGTTCTAGAACCCGGTCATGATTATACTCATTCGAACCGACTTGGTTTGCCGATTCCAGTGGTTTAATTTTCATTGCGTTTGGACAAAAACTGACCGAGATACTGTAGTTTTGTGTTTTCGTGGCGATACCCAAAAATGAAATTTCCTGAGAATTAGGGCGTGTGGGTACTTTTCTGAACCCTCTAGACCCACTGGTGTCAAAAATGTCATTTTCATCGAATTTGGGCTAAAAATGACCCAGATACTGTGTAGCTGTTCGAGGATTGCTCAGAATAAAAAAAGGCTGTTTCAGGGAAAAGGAGCATTAATCTTAAACGAGACCATCACCGATTTGAATGTCACAACTATCGAATACGTGCCAATTGTGGCTGCAGCTACAGCATTCGCAAGTCTGATAGCCGTGGGAATGTTTGCGGTTACCATATTCATTGTAGTGTTGATCAGAGGAAGGAAGAGGTTTCAGGAGGTGGGTTTTGGGGATTGGAGCGCACCATATAAGCCCAATGCGGTCCAATTGGTTTGAACTGGTCTAAATAAGTCCGAATTGGCACCGGTTCGACAGAAGCGGGACCAAATCGGACTATTTTTCACAAACCGGTCGTTTGACCAAAAGGGCCTAAAAGGGCCGATCCGGGCCAAAAGGCCTATTCAGGCCGATTTAGACCAGTTAAGATCAGTTTGGGCCGACTTGGACCAAACGAGCCGATTTGAATTTTTTTTTTGCCGATTTGGGCTCACCTAGGCCGATTTCAGACGAAGTCACCAGGGGTGCCCCATGACTCAGACTAGACTCAATTCCAAACCCACTAAATAGTGTTGTTTGTTGCAGTTTCCCTTCTTCGCCATCGTCTATCACCTCACCGCAGCTAATGCAATTCACATTTTGCTTCAGTTGACAACCGTCCTTCCGATAATGATGTTTGATGTAAGTCAATTTGTTCTTTTAAAAGGAGGAGCGTTTAGTCATTTTTTCGTTGAGGTTAAAGAGAAATGTGAAATAAAATTTTCAACAAAGAAAATTATTCTGAGCAATTCCCGAACGGGTCCCACCACGAAAACACAAAGTCTACAGTATCTCGATCAGTTTTTGTCCAATCACAATGAAAATTATATGCTTGGAATCAGCGAATCAAGCCGGTTCGAATGAGTATAATCATGACCAGGTTCTAGAACATTTTCATTTTTGGGTCTCGCCGCGAATTTAAAGGCGCATGGGTAGGTCAAAACATAAAATGAAGAAACCAGGGCTTGTGGGTACTTTTCTGAAACGTCTTGACATGCTGAATTGAGAAATGAAAATTTCAGGGGGATAGGGGAAAAATTGAGCAAGTTAGAGGCTGGCTCAATTATCCAATTTCGAAAAAAATCAGTTTTTCCATCATTTTGAAACGCAAAACACCCACAGTAAACGTCTCGCGGTGAGACCCTAAGGACAAACAGACAAACCTACACACACAGACAGACATTTCCAGAGCGACGAAGAATCTGCGAATCGATTTTGGTACAAAGTCGGATCCTATGGAATAATGATCACCGAACAAGCGTCCCTTTACTTCACCCTTCTCATGACAATCAATCGATTTGCGGTCTTTGTTTTCCCAAGTATTTTATCGATTTTCACATCGAAAGGCATTCATATCATATCGAGTTTTCTATGGGTCTATATCAATTTCATCGTTTTTTGGAATTATAATTACGGTACAACGAAGACGTTCTCCAAGAAGACCATATCGATGAAGGAGGTGCTGCTGGGGAATAATTTGTTGACGAAGGTAAGAAAAAAAAAGAAAAAAAAAGATATTGCCACAGTGGGGATTGAACCTGAGTGGTGCAAACCTGTTACCAATTGCGCCATCTGGTGGGGAAAAAAAGTAAAAAAGAAAAAAAGAAATCGCCTCGATGGGGATTGAACCTGAGCAATTTTCAGTTCTTCACCATTTCCTCCACCTGTCTACCGATTGTCATGCTCGGGATGTATTTGATCATTTTCGTTTTCATTATGAAGAAACGGAATGTGGCGGATAATCAGACTCAGAAAAGGACGGATCGGGACACGTCATTGGTGGTGCAGGCCTTGATTATTACTATTGCGTTGGAGGTAAGGAAGAGAGAGAGAGAGAGAGAGCGCAGAGAAGTTAGACAGTCTAGCCTCTCTGCGTCTCCCTTCTCGGAGAGTGAAAGAGAGAGAGAGAGGTAGAGCGCAGAGAAGCTAGAAAGTTTGGTTTCTCTGCGTCTCCCCCTGGAGGAGAGAGGGAGAGAGGTAGAGAAAGAGAGAGGTAGAGCGCAGAGAAGCTAGAAAGGTTGTTTTCTCTGCGTCTCCCCCTGAAGGAGAGAGGGAGAGAGGGAGAGAGAAAGAGAGAGAGAGAGAGAGAGAGAGAGAGAGAGAGAGAGAGATAGAGGGAGGGAGGGAGGGAGAACGCAGAGAAACTAGACAATCTGGCCTCTCTGCTCTTCCTCCTTAGAGGGATAGAAGCGAGAAAGAGGGAGAGCGCAGAGAAGCTA
>GL380327.1:24862-58519 GCA_000143925.2 Caenorhabditis brenneri
AATCTTCATTTTCAGAGAGTTACGCGCCTTTGTCAGTTCACGATGCAAGACTGAGAGACGGCAGAGAAAGAGACAGTCGTTGTCTCTGCCGTCTCTCACTCTCTCACCACTAACTTTGAAGGCGCATAACTCGCTTCAAAATGAAAATTTTGATCTGGTTTTTGGACGGTTTTGTTGAGAATTTTAAGAGCTCTTGGTTGCCATGAGGTTTTGTGAATTTTTAAAATTTTTGAAATTTAGAATTTTTGCAGTTAAGTTGAAAACTCTGATCTGATCTAAAATGAAACTCTCATCCAATCATTTTCAACTGGGGCTCAACCCTTATCCAACGTCCTCCTTTAGTTTTGTTTTTAGTTACAGTACCATTTTCCGGTCCCCGTTCGAGACTATAAAGAACCGTGAGGAATGCAAACGCGCTCCATTGAGAAAGGAGGCGGAGCTTGAGTGTAGACCCGAAAAATTAAGTATTTTTCGAGAAATACTTTTGTAAAATACAGTAGTTTTCAGGAATTTTTTTACAACATCTTGAAATAATATCGAACTCTTTTCACGTTTAGCAAAAAAAGTCCGAATGTTTGGGTCTAAATTTAGGCTCCACCCCTTTCTCAATAGAGCGCATTTGCACTTATTACGGTTGTTCTTCCCTCAAACCCCTGCTCGCACTCAATTTTTCTATGATTTGCAATTTCTTCCCTCCTCACCTTCCCCTCAAAAAAAAACAAACTCCAAGCATAATCTTTTTCATTTTTCTCTCAAAAACAAAAAACGAATCTTCCCTCCATTCCCCATTCCAAACCACCTGATAACACCGGTACAACTTCCCCATCTTTTCTCCTGTTTTTCCCCTTTTTTGTCTTGTTTTTCCCATTTTCCTCTCCTTTGGTTCATAATTTCCGGTTTCTAATGAATTTCAATCAATAAATATTTATTTGCTTTGTCGAAAAAAATTGGAAAAAAACTACCGGTAACAGAGTGATATGTAGATGGGTAATATGCAATATAGAGTCTTAATATAAGGGAAGGGGTTTAGGCCCAAATCATGTTAACAGCCAGGAGAGCAAAACCACAGACACTGGCGATCCATTGCAGGATGTTGGAGTGATTGTTGGCACGTTCTGGAGCAAGCATCTGGAAAATTTGAATTTGGAGACTCTAGTAGAAGGGCACTTACCTCAAAAAACGAGATATAAATAAAGGTTCCCAATGAGAAACTCATCAACACCGCTGTGGTAATGTCTTTGGGTGTCTGATTCATATTCGAAGACTCAATCAGAATTCCACAGGACCCTCCGATCACATTGAATGCCGCCAGAATCAAAATCAGAATAACTACGATCCATCGTCGTTTTGGATGCGATCTTGTCAGTTTCATTCCGAGGGAGAACATCACAATGGCTTTGTGAAGAGCGATTCCAAGGAAGAGGGAGGTGACGGATACGGTATCTTCTTGAACTCCAAAAGCAAAGCATTCGAAGAAGACGTGGAGGATGAAGGCGGATGTGAAGATGATCGATTGACGGACGGGGCCTTCTCCGTCTTCATCGTAGTCCTGGAATGAGAGAATGGAGGAGACTGGTTTCGACACAGAGAAGTCGGGGGAGGTCTTTGCGCCTCTCTGATCCGGTAGATTTTTCAAAAACAAAACTTTGGGCTTTAACAAAATGCCAAAATTCAGATCTCGTTGAGCTCAGCACTTCTGAAAGCCTTGCATCACCGTCAGACCAACGGCCCTAAAAAGACGAGATCGAGTTGGTGGACCCGGACACTCTAGTCAGGTCCGTGGCGCCCAAGTTGATCTAGCGGTGGTTTTGAATTAACAGATTTCGATATACTTTTGAGCTCAGAATTTCAATTTCGAAGAAACGTATTGCAAAGTCCGCTGGCTAGCCCCGGTTTTTTTTGTGACGGTTCAGCCCAGCCGGCACTGTTCTTGGTGATGTGCCAGACCGGCCCTACTAGATGTACCTATCAAAAAATATTCAGAAAAATTCCTTTGTTTTAGTACCACGCTCAAAAGTCACAAGAAAAAAAAGATGAATCACTAAAAACTTCAAACTATGAAAAACGAAAAACTGTGTCTCATTCAATCAAAAAAAAGTTGTTCATTTTTGCACATACTCAACTTTTCACCTTCTCCTTCTTATCGGAGAGGAACGAAAGCTTATCAGAAGAAAATTTAGACATGGCTACTTCAACGAAATGAGAGACGCAACAGTTCTTTTCGGGAGAGTTTGATTCGAAAGTTCATCGATTACGGTAGACAAAGATTACGGTAGACAATTTAAAACCTGTTTTTTACATGAATCATTTTCGGGACATCCATTACCAGCTCAAAAACTGTCTAGTCTAAAATCCCAAAGACCAACACGTCAGAGTTTGAAAACTAAACTGTCGTAAAATCGAATCCCTAGTCTGCAAACACCAACCCCTGACACCATCACGTCAAAATACAGACTCACCTGCAAAGATCTCTTACACGGCTGCACCAAATTCCCCTCCACATTGAAAATACTGCCTACAGTAGCCAGTCTTGCTCTTGGAAATGTCACATTTGAATCCATAATCGGGTCGTTTGAGTGAGAATGTCCATGACCAACATTACAAATGATACTTGAAAGTTCTTCTGTCAAATACACAAAAAAGAATCCACAGAGAGCAATCAACTGAACGAATGGATAGTCACTCTGGTATCCGGTATCCGTTTTGACATCTTCCCATGCTTCTCTGAAATATTTTCAAGTTGAAGAGAACAAGTTGGAAGGGGAGAACTCACAAAGAATCCGGAAGCATGTCCAGGAAGCAAACAGAAAGGAATACTCCTCCAGCAAAGCAGGAGAAGAGGGAGAGAATCAGGGAAGAGTGCTTGTGAATGGAGGATTGAGTGTTGTTCAGGTAGTCGATAACCTGGAAAAGTTTGTAACTCTACAGTAACCAAAGATTTTCGCTGTGAGATATCGGATGTTGCCCAGGTAGATGCCGATCCAGGACTAAATATTCAGGGCAGCATAGCTCAGTTGTCTTTAGAGTTATGAAAAAGTCTTCAACTAATAAAATGTTCAAAATGTATTGATTAACATTTCTTTAGTTGATCACATTTTGAAATATTCAAAAGAAATCGAGATATTGCTCTGAACATTTAGGACCTACGGTAGATTTGGACAGACCGGGAAGGTTTTGTCGGTGACGGTAGTTTTGATGGGGCAAGATTCACAGGTAGAAAATAATCCATAAGTTGGTATTTTCTAGATTTTCAAAATTCTGACAAAATCAAGGCTTCACATAGTCCCCCAAAATTGAGATGCAAATGCGCTTCGCTGAGAAAAAAGTAGGCCCTCGTGTTCGCCGGAATTCGAACAATTTTGTGGATTAATAAGGACGGATACTTTTTTATAAATCTTTTCAAACTAGACTCAAGGCTTCGAAGAAAAAAAATCCTAAAACCTCACACATTTTGAAAATAAATTTACCGTCAATCCTGTAATTCATGCTCCCCTAGTACTGTATGTTCATAGCAGCATATCTCGGTTGCCTTCAAAGGTATCAAAAAGTAATCAACTGAAGAAATGTTGAGCAAGATATTTTGAACATTTTATTGATTGAACACTTTTTAATGGCTTTAAAGACAACCGAGATATGCTGCTCTGAACATACATGAGGTGTTTTACTAGATTCATCGACCCCCTGTGCGCCTTTAGAAAATTCAACACTTAAGTTGAAATGAATCCTAAAAATTTTTTCTAGAACTCTTCACTCTACAACTAATCCTATCAATTATTATCAAAAGATCATTCTCCCCCAAAAAAACCTCACCTTAATTGGCAACAAGCCAAAAAAGATAGTCATCATCGCCATCACTGCAAGCATAATCCATTTCAGCAACTCGAGAGACATGTTTAGAATTGAAAAAAAATATGTTGAAGACAGAAACTGAAGTGCTGAAAACCCAATTGATAAGAGGAAAAGTTGAGGGGCGGAGGAGAGGCCTTTCGCCTCGATAAGGCCCTGACATAGGCCTGTGTCGTCGTTTTTATAGGGGGTTTGACCAACCGACCAAATGACTGTTTCGTCATGATTTGACACTGAATTCTTCAAGTTATTTTTGTGAATTTTTATTACTGAAGTTGACGAAAAATTGGGCGGTTTGGAAGAAATTCTAGGCTTTTTGTGACTGATTTTTGATGCGAATTCTATTCTGAACTTTTCATTTTTAACCTAGAATTCTTCTTTGGAAGTTGACTTCTTATCATTCCTTCTTCTATAATCCTAAATTGACATCTAATAAATTGTTTTCGAATGGCCTAAAATCTTGAGCAAAAATCGGAAAACAAGTGAAAATGAATGAATTCCGGTAACTTTTACTACTTTATAAACAGTCAATAAACCGTTTACAGTTTTACGATGCTCTTCCGAACACCTATCAAATTTATACTGCTTTTTCCGTTTTCTGTTTTCTTCCGAAAACTACAGTAACCCATAGCAGTTATTATGGGCGGTACACCGGCGCTTCGCTGAGAAATACGCCTAAATTTGTAATTTTCGTGAAAGTAATTGTGTCAAACTATTTCAGCAACTTCACGAATAAATCCCTAAAACACAAAATATATCAAATTTAGGCGAAATTTTTCCCAGTAGAGCGAATTTGCATATTTCACTGCTGAGCACGGCGCGGCAAACCCGACCCCTGGCCTAGAAAAATCAAGAAGTTCGGCCAGCGTGCCTTTAACACACGCGATTTTCATCGAAGTTTTTGCTTTGTTTTTCGGTTATTTTTCTTCGTTTTCTTTAATTTTTTCTCGCTTTTTTCTTTTAAAAATTGATTTAAAATACATTTTCAGTACTTGGAAGCGCATAGAGTCGCGGAAAGGAGCTGTGAACAGCGGATCGCTTGGAACGCCCAGCTAAGGTAAGTATTTCTTTATTTTCTCAATAGGTGCTCCGTTCATGCTCTTCAAAATGTGTCAAAAAGATGCGCACTAGCCCTGTGCATGATATCCAGCAAAAAAATTGGGGGTCTATGCCCTTTCGGAGTCACAATTTTGCAAACCATCGAAATTATGTACTGAAAAAGCACAAAAAAATTATTTTCTCAAAAAATCCTCCGTTCATGTTCTTCAAGTTGTGTTAAAAAGATGCGCACTGACCCTGTGCATGATTTCCAGCAGAAAAAATCAGGGGTATATGACCTCTCCGCTTCACAAAATTTCAGAAAGTCATAAAAATAGGGCCAAAAAGCACAAAAAAATTATTTTCTCGATGAATCTTCCGTATATCTTTCTCTAATTAGGCTCAAAAGATGCGCAATAGTCTGTTACATGTTTTCCACACTTAAAAAGTAGGGGTCTATGACCTCTCCGCTTCAGAAAATTGAAATGGAATGCTAAAATTGGTGAATTTCAGGCGAAACAAGCTCTAGCCGAATGATTATTGCTCAAAAATGTTTCTAATTATTTGTAATAAATTGTAAAACAGTTTTTGCAGGCTCGGCAACAACGATTCGACGATCGACAACTAGAATTTCGAAGGAAATTCGTGATTTTCTGAAGAAAATCGAAAATGATCTCATTTTTTGTTTTTATTAATTTTTCATCAGAATTTTTATTTCTTATAGGTAATAAACATTATTCTATATGATTTTCGTTATGTTTTTCCACTTTTCTGCTTGTCAAAAGCTATTTTTCCGGATTTTTTCTGAAAATGACTCGAAAAAATATGAATTTCCGGGCGAGTTACGGTATGCAGTACGCAAACACCATCACGCGCGAATGCGTACCAATTTGGCTGCTGAAAAAACGCAACTGAGTATTCAACGTTTGCGGACTTCGGCCACGGGTCGTATTTACCGCGCCGTGTGAGGATTTATATGGGAAAGTGAGCTGCTGAACATTCTACCAGATTCTGCATAGCATTTTTTTTTCGGGAAATAAAAAAAGGTTCTCTGGGAGATTCTTATTAGAAAATAGTTCTTGAAAATGTGCAATTTTGTATGGAAATTCTGACATTAACTCTGGGAATTTTTTCGCCCTTTTTCCATTTTTAACAGAATTTTTTTTTTGCTTTTTTCCGCAAATTCTCAATTTTTCATTCAATCACAAAATAATTTCCACGAGAAAAACTAGTGCCGCAACTTTGCAAAATCTCTGCGCGACACCTGCGAAACTAGCTCCGCCCCCTTCTTTATTTTTCAAAATCTTAATTTTTAGACGCACTTTTTAGCTTCAAATCGCGCCAATTTTCGATGATTTCAAGATCAAATAATTCAATAATGAACTCGTCGGATATTCTCCATCGCTCCGCTCGATATCCGTCATGAAAACACCGATTTATCTGCTTTTCACATCACTTTTTGTGATTGTTGGCGTCGCCAACGGATCCGCCGGTATTCCAGATGATTTGCACAAAGAGTTTCATGATCTCGCTTCGTCCAGGTAATTTTAGGTGAAAAACATAGTTTTTTGAAGCTAAATGATTGGTTTTTAGACTGAAATCCATTCTGAATCACGTGGCGTTCGGTCAGTCAACATCTCTGGCGATGACGTTTATCGTGGTCGACTGTCAATTTGCTCCGATTGATGCGCAAATCGAGCAGACGAATCGAGGAGAGGTTTGTTATAGAACAAGGGCAAGGTGGTGAATTTGCCCGGCAGCTTGCCTTCCTAAATGCCGGCAGAAATTGCCGGCGCTGGGGTAAATTGTTATTTTCACATGCAACGTGCCCTTTCTGCGATCAAATTGTCGTTTTTTCTGGCAACTTCCCCTAAATCAATGAATCTATTTCCAGTTGATCCTAAAAGAAGTGACATGCGGAACGGTTGGAATGCACAAGTGGTGTGACGAGCAGCCGGGACGAAGTGGAGTGTTGATGGTGGGAAATAAGAAGATGAATGGGACGGTGTTTACTCGTTTTCTTTGTGATGCAGGTAGGCAAGAATAATTTTTCGAGCTGCTCGATTTATTGATTTCTCGGTTGGAAGAAGGACCTAGGTTTATGCTCTTTTATGTTCCTTTAGTAGTTTTCGATTACTGATTTATCGATTTCTTAGTCGAAATCCGTTCGAACAACTGTCTGTTTTGTAGATCCCATTCGAAAACCGATCGACAAGGCTCAACTAAAAGCCCGACAACATCGATTCGAGGTCTTCATGAACATCTCCCTGCCGCTCTGTTTTATTGCAATTGCCGTTGCGTAAGTCCCATTCTTCCTCTATTTTCAAATGTCCACCAAATCTATTTTCAGTTGGTACGTCAAAATCAAAGCTCCATTCCCAATCCATCCATCGCAAATTCTCAATTTGAACAACAAATCGCCACACGATAGTTTCGAGAACATCACACTGAAGAGCTCCAAAGCGTCCCCTTATAAATCGCTCAGTTTCAATAGTTTCCGCTCGTATTTCATCTCCGTTCCCAAAAAGTTTCGAATTATTGTCTGACCTAATTTTGTATATAATATTTTAAATATAACCGATTTACTGTAGATATAAAATTATTGCTCACACTTTTCAGTCATGCTTTCTTTTCTCTTCTTTTTCTACAGACCCTCTCTTCATGAGATGCTCACGTCTGTCAAGAAGAATGGTCATCGAGTCGGAAAGATGGTTTTGAACAGAAATCTCAAAAATTATTCAGCTGAGTTGAGGAGTTTTAGCATACTTGTGAAATTTGGGGTGCGGCCTGCAGGTCCAGCGGGCCCGGGCTGAGCCGGGCCGTTGGGGAATTTTCAAGGCCCGCACTAGAGAAAATTTTCCCCCAAAACTATGGAAAAACCAGAAGATGAGGGGTTATGCTGAAGTTTTGGAGATTTTCGACTGTCTTAGCAAGCCTGGTTTTTGAGAAACAGCCTGTCATTGGTTATCTCCTCTAAATACCAAGTGGCAAAATCTGATAACTTCTTTGCTACTGAACCGTTTCATCTCATATTTGATAATGGGAAAAAAAGCCACTGATCCCTTAAATTTTACGGCGTGGACTAGTGCAAAAGCTACAGTATACCAACTTTTCGGAAACGTTATCGGAATGAAGTTATTCTATTTCGGAAGTAGTAATCACCTGACCTCAATAGTACACAAAAACTAAAACTACTGTATGACTACAGTAGTCACAACAAGCCGAGAACTCCACTGGGCCGCCCCTCTTCATTGCGACCCGTACCCATATGACTCAGTGACTAATCGTCTTACTGTGTGGAATTCTGAAGCGTCGTAGTAATAAAAGGTCAAATCAATAGTGTATGCGCCTCAGTACAATCCTACCTAGACATTATATTACCCTAAACATGACGAATCTCTCGACATTTCCTTTACTCCGACTGCCGATTGTTGCTCTCCAAGTTGTGTTTGACCATTTCTCAATAAAAGAGCTGTGAGTTTTTTATAATTTTTGTAATTTTCGAAACATTAACACTTTCCTAAAATGGTTCGTTCTTCCAGTTTCTTCCTCACAGTTTACTACCCAAATCTATGTCGTTGGAAATTAATCAAAAGAAGACACGTTCGTGACCTCGTCGTTAATACCTCTTATAAATACCCATGGATTGGCTTCGCCGTTTTTGAGCGATGCAAACTTCCTGTTTATAAACATTTATCGCAAAAATTCTATGCGTTCACTAAACTTCATCAACGTAGCACCACCCCGTTACCCGAAAGAACTGTGAACGTTAGACTAGATGGCGAACGATTCGAATGCACTGACAAGATTTCGAACACATATTGGGAAGATGTTATCGTTGGCATCATCACTTTCACTGACCATGTTTGCAATATGTTTAAGGTGGATGTTCAAGTTTTAACAATCCAAAAATCTACCATGTGGGCATTGGACTGGATCAAACTCGAGCGGTCAGCACCTCTTCGGCAGCTTGTTATTCACAATGATCAGGACAAGGAAAAGAAGTTTACCGAAGAAGATGTCCGACAAATTCTGACAAACAGTAGATGCACAGCTTATTCTCTGACTATTGAAGCAAAGCTCCCTGAGAAATTGAAAATCGATTACACCCCAAGCAACTTCAAAGCTCTTAAAATACGATATGGCAGTTGGTTGACACTGGAAAATCTCTATATTCTTGGAGAGACCTGTCAGGAGATTATAATTGAAAAGTCTCAATTCACTGTTAAAGACTTGGAAGCTATCATGAACCACTGGTTGTCGGGAAGACTTAACCGATTGAGATGCCTGAGTATTGATCGTGTCAAAGGATATTTGGGTCTTCCGTTCTCGACAATTTTCAGAAAGTACATCAAGAAATTGGACCGGAAGTTGTTCTATGAATGGTAATGGTTTTCAGAAAAACTTTGAATTTCCAAATAATTTGTTTCAGCTCAACTGGGATGGTATTTTACCATGGAGAGGACCGCGCATATAGGAGGAATGACGGAGCTTTCGTTGGTATCAACGAAATTCAATCTTTGGAATCTGTTTTCTTGTTCTTTTTCCCAAACGTCAAACGAAAACGTTGTTGACTATATAAACCTAAACACCCTTTGGCTCTTTCAATTTTTATGAATTCCCCATCGAAAACTACTCGTGTTTAATCCAAACAAATAATTATGCTTTTATGTATCTGATAACATCGTCAGATGCACACTTCGACCAGGTTAAAACGATGCAACAGAGGCCAATATCAGATAAGGAAAAGACGCGATACCAGTCTCATTTTCTCATTTTCACAGAAATCCTCCGAACTGCTACTGCAGTTTTTCATGACTTTGTTTACTGCCTTCTGATGAACAAAATGAAGACTTTTGATCGATATTTAATAGAAAGAAACAAAACAGAAAAATAATAACAAAAGAAGATATCTATCCTAAACAAAGATGGAACAAAACTACTTTTTTCGATACAACTTTCATTTCATGGCATGGACTAATGCTGAATCACGGTAGCTACAGTATACCAGTTTTTCGTAAATGTATTCGGAATGAAGTTATTCTATTTTGAAAGTAGTACTTACCTGACCGGTAACTACTATTCACCCTGATTACAGTATGACTACAGAAGTTACAGTAAGTCAAAAACTCCACTAGGCCGCCCCTCTTCATTGCGACCCGTACCCATAGGTTGACTGAAGTCATCTCTTCTATATACTAAAGGAATAGCTCTGTGTGTGTGTGTGTCCCGCACTTATCACTGAATAACTTTTGTACCCCTTGACCGTTTTCTATCATATTTGGCATGTAGTCATGGGTCCCCGAGCGCTTCAATTCTATAAAGTTTGGAGCACGGATTACTGTAGGATTACGGTAGCTACAGTAACCAGATAACTCAACAATAGCTAGAAAATGGGTTCGAAGTGCTCAGAATTGTTCCATTTTTTGCATGTACTATCTAAGGGACCCCAATAGTACACCAACAAAAAATGGTGCAGATTACTGTAGGATTACGGTAGTTACGATACTCCGAAACCTCAACTGGCAAGCTCTGGATGGATAACCTTCCGGAACATTCTCCTTCTCTCCAGAAACTTCTAGAAACTGACAGAAACTACTGAAAACTTCCAGAGCTTCCAGAAAGTTCTAGAAACTTCCAGAAACTTCTAGAATGTTCTAGAAACTTCCAGAAACTTCCAGAAACTTCCAGAAAGTTCTAGAATGTTCCAGAAACTTCCAGAAACTTCCAGAAACTTCTAGAAACTTCTAGAAACTTCCAAAAACGTCAAAACATTTGATTATTTTGGAGGGAATTCGAATTTTCAAAATTTTTGGCGGGAATTCAAATTTTCAAAAATTTGGCGGGAATTCGAATTTTCGAAATTTTTCGCGGGAATTCAAATTTTCAAAATTTTTGGCGGGAATTCGAATTTTCGAAATTTTTCGCAGGAATTCAAGTTTTCAAAATTTTTCGCGGGAACTCAAATTAGCAACACTTTTGGAACAGGAAGGAGGCTTAGGGTACATCACTGCCCAATGATCAAAAATGAGTTTAAGCGTGGCAACTTAACCCCCCATTGAGGAGCGCAGCGACGAACAAAAAGGAGGTGAGCCGCCGTAGGCGGCGCCACCGACTGGTTAATGACTAATCCTTTTACCGTGTGGAATCCTAGAGCGTCAAAGTAATTAAAGGTCAAATCAATAGTGTATGCGCTTCAGTACAATCCTACATAGACATTCCATTAACCTAAACATGACGAATCTCTCGACATTCCCTTTACTCCGACTGCCGATTGTTGCTCTCCGAGTTGTATTCGACCAGCTCCCATTAGAAGTGCTGTGAGTTTTGTTTTGATTGTTTCAATTTTCGAAACAATAACACTTACCTAAAATGGTCCGTTTTTCCAGTATCTTCCTCACAGTTTACTACCCAAAGCTCTGTCAATGGAGACTAATTGTTGGCAAAAGATATAACCTTCGTGATCTCGTCGTTAGCACTTCTTCCGAAAAATCATGGATTGGTTTCGACGTTTTTGGAAAATATAAACTTCCTGTTTTGAATCATAAACCACAACGGTTCCATGCGATCACTAATCTCCATCAACGAACCACCACCCCGTTACCAGAAGGAACAGTGAACATTGGAATCGATGGCGAACGATTCGACTGCACTGACAATGCTTTTAACACATACTGGAAGGATGTAATGATTGGCATCATCACTTTCACCGATCACGTTTGCAATATGTTTAAAGTGGATGTTCAAATATTAACAATACAAAAATCTACAATGTGGGCATTGGACTGGATTCAACTCAGACGGTCAACACCACTTCGGCAGCTCATTATTTACAATGATGAAGACAAAAAGAAGAAGTTAACTGAAGAAGATGTCTGGGGAATTATGACCAACAGTAGATGTACTGTTTACTCGTTGGCTATTGAAGCAGAACTCCCTGAGAAATTGAGAATCGATTACACCCCAAGCAACTTTAAAGCTCTTAAAATACAATATGGCAGTTGGTTGACACTGGAAAACCTTTATATTCTTGGAGAGACATGTCAGGAGATTATAATTGAAAAGTCTCAATTAACTGTTAAAGACTTGGAAGCTATCATGAATCACTGGTTGTCGGGAAGACTTAACCGATTGAGATGCCTGAGTATTGATCGTGTCAAAGGATATTTGGGTCTTCCGTTCTCAAGCATATTCAGAAAGTACCTCAAGAAATTAGACAGGAAGTTATTCTATGAATGGTAACGGTTTCATCAATGAATTCCATTTTTAAACTTTGTTTGCAGTTCGACAGCGTGCACATTCTACAGAAGAGATGAATACGCATTTAGGAGGAACGACGGAGCTTTCGTTGACGTCGCCGAAATTCAAGCTTCAGAAACAGTTTTCTTGTTCTTTTTTCCGAACGTCAAAGTAAGAAGTCGTTGACTATATAAACTTGTAAACCCTTTGGCTCTTTCAATTGTATAAGGAAACGAAAAGCTACAAGTCTCATTTCTTAATTTCAAAATAAAAACCCCCGAACTGCTACTGCGAAAAAAATACTTTTGATCGATATTTAATAGAAAGAAACAAAACAGAAAAATAATAACAAAAGAAGATATCTATCCTAAACAAAGATGGAACAAAACTACTTTTTCCGATACAACTTGGCGTATTTCTCCTTCAACGCCTTGATTTGTTCGGCCTCTTCTGGTGTTGGAAGTCCGGCTCTGAATAATTATGTTGATATACTCAATTTATACCACAAAAACTACCTTTTATCAATATACTCGCTTTTTGGAAGACCATACAACTGCTCTAAACTCATTAATCGACTCCAGTGTGGATACAATTTCCTTCCAGTCGGCGCCAACTCATCTTGCCATTCTTTATTAGCCATTTTAATCGTATCCTTCACATATTTCTCTGGATTGAAAGCCTCCAACTCGGTGAGCAACGACTTCATTCTCTTCTGAAACTCTCTTTCGGCCTTCAACTTCTTCTCTCGATGATACTTTTGATATTTGAAAAAGTCTCGATCATATCGCCTTCTTCTCTTATGCTTCTTCATTTTCTTTCGGCGAATTGTGAGAAGACGTGGTGATAGCCACATTGGAGCTTTATTTGTGGTTCCCGGAGCGATAAGTGATCCTTTCTCCACTGTCGGAGCGAGTTTCTCCAGAATTTCGGTGATAATCGCACCTGGTGCCACCATTGGCGTTCGATTCAGTGTTGGGAAGGTGTAAACCTGGAAAATAACATGGAAATTTTGATTTAAAGTTTTATTTTAATGAATTACCTGTTGTGGATTCTCAAGCGACGGCAATTCAACGGAAGCGGATGGATTCGGGAAATGATAGGTTTCATTCGATGGAAATCCTTTTTCAATGATTGTAGAAGCTGGAATAGGTCCTGGAGGTAGAATTGAGGAAGTTGGTGGAGGTCGAAGATCTGAAAATCAAGAATTCATCTAGTTTTTACAATAGTTTTGACTTACAATGCATTTGTGATCGTTGAGTGATGCTCAAACGACTACACGCCTCGACAAGACGTGAGACCGCGCGGCTCATTGTACCCGAGTATCTGGAATAAAAATATGAAGTTTTTCTTTGGAATGAACTCGAATTTCTTAAATAAAAAGCTTCTGAAATTGCAAAAAGGACTGTTGTCGTCAGGTTCGGTGTCAAGTCCGCAGAGAAACACCATGACGCCAGAATGCACAACCAGGCTGTTTGAATTTCTTTCATTTCGCGCCATCGCTTTTTTCTGCTTTTCTTCGAAGTTTTTTGCTCTTTTTTGATTGTTTCTGCTGATTTTTTTCTTTGGTTTCGTAAATTGAAATGCTCATGAAAATTTGTAGTGTTGGGAAGTCGAATTTCAAGCCTAAAAGCTGAGTTTGATGCCCAAAATGATCAAAACTTCATTTTTCTTCCCTATTCTCACATATTTTCGTTGATTTTTCTTATTCAATCGCTCTGCTTTGCTATGCTTTTTCACAATTGTGAGCGATTCCTGCTAAAAATCAGTTTTCAGATGTCATATCAAGCAGCCACTATTGTAGCGGCTCCAAACGAATTCCGTGTCCCATTCCCACCATTCGTTCAGATTTCTAAAGTTCAGGTATTACCGATTCTTTATTTTCTCATGTTATTTTACAAAAACACTGCTAATTTCAGTTTCAAAAAGACGGTGGATCCCGTTTGCTCGCCGCCTCCGGATGGGATGGAACTTGTCGAGTGTATGAAGTCGGAAAGCTTGGTGACATCTCTGAAAAGCTCCTTTTCACACACGGAAAACCATTACTAGCATGTACATTCGCCGGCTATAACAAAGTCGCTTTCGGTGGTGTCGATCACAATGTGAAGCTTGCTGATATCGAAACAGGGAATGGAACTCACCTCGGATCACACGCACTGGCTGTCCGATGCCTAGAATTCAACCCAATCTCGAGTGTGATAGTGTCTGGAGGATGGGATTCATCAGTGAAGTTGTGGGATGCACGAAGCTATGGAAACGGTGCGATTGAATCAGTGAATGTGTCAAGCAGCGTTTATGCCATGGATGTGCTGAAGAACTCGATTCTTGTCGGCACAAAAGACAGAAAAATCTACATTTTCGACAGCCGAAAACTTCGAGAGCCAGTACAAGTTCGTGACAGTCCATTGAAATATCAAACTCGAGCAGTTCAATTCTTCCCGAACGGAGAGGCATTCGTCGTCTCTTCCATCGAAGGACGTGTTGCCGTTGAATACGTGGATCAAAGTGGTGAACAAGTGAAGAGGAAATACGCATTCAAGTGTCATCGTGAGAAAGATGAAGATGGAACTGAACTCATTCATCCAGTACATGCCGTTGCATTCCATCCAAAATACGGAACATTTGCCACTGGAGGCTCCGATGGAATTGTGAACATTTGGGATCCATTCAATCGGAAGAGAATTATTCAATTACACAAGTAATATTTATTGATTTTTTTCCTGTTTCTTATGTTTTTTTCCAGATTCGAAACCTCGATCTCATCACTATCATTCAACGAAGACGGAACTCAACTCGCCATCGCCTCCTCCTATCAATACGAGAATGAAATTGAACCAACACCACTGCCCGGCAACGCCATCACAATTCGTCACATAACGGACCCGGAAAGCCGACCGAAATAAATCAATAATGTATATGTTTTCCACTCCATGTTACGGGACGACTTTCGAATCCCTTTGAATCTCTAACTCCCGATTCCTGGGACCTTTTTCCTCCATTTTACTCTCTATTTTTCGGCTCTTTTCTTAAAACTATTTTACACTTGAAACCTCCCTAAGATCGTCTCTAATACCTATTCGTTCAGTTCAGCAAGTGTACTATATACCATGTTTCTTACATGCTTGACCTTTAATATGAATATCATTTGATTGCTTATTGAGTGGAAGGCTATTGATTGGAGAGAAAACCGTTTCATATTTCTTGAGTAAATTTGCGTTGAAAACTTCAAAATTTGTAAACTCCAGATGCCAAAAGGAGACTACCCATCGATCGGTGAATACGCCGAAGCACAGAAAAAGCTGGGCAGTTGTCTGCCGGAATTCCGGGCAACAATGATAAAATCTGTGCAAATCGGGTCAACATTTGGAGTTCCTTTCGGACTTTATGTTGCTTGGCGGTCAGTTTTTCCCTATTTTAGTTCTGGATATTCAAATAAAGTTTCAGACAACACGGAACCCATCTGAAACCGTTCCTCGGCAAATCGTTTGCCACGTGGATGACCTCAACGCTAACATTCACTTGTTTGGGATTGATGGGCGGTGTCTACAATTGTCTTCGTGTCAAATTTGAATAATTTAGTTCTTTTTTTTTTGTTCTTGTTTCCTTTCGTTGCTAGGTTAGTCTGTTGTGATTGTAAATAAATTTTAGAAAATTGAAGTTTTTCGTCGCCACCTCTTCCCCGTTGCAGCACACAAATAATTGTTTGCGAAGAAAAATGCACACTCAAAAACAACAAAATTGCTGACGGTGCTCTGCTTCTTTGATAAGGAATATCAGATTCCGCCCCGGTTTGTGAACACTGAACACGTCTTTGGTTTCGGCCCGTCTTCTTTTTTTGATAACTTTTTGAGAGTGGTGCTGATTTTATTTGAGGAGAGTTACGGTCAGAAAAGTGATGTCGGTTTTCTGGAAAGGCAACTGTCTTGAAGAAGTTTTCGCTGATAATATTTTCGTGTCGAGACCTTTTCATTGAGAAATGCAAATGTGCTTCACTGCGAAACAGAATGGGATGTTTTTCTTTCGCCGAAATTCAAAATCATAGAAACTTTGAATATTATTCGATACATTTATAGGTGTAGAACCTTCTAAATTTGCAAAACTGTTCTAGTTCAGGCGTAAGAAAAGTTTGCACATCTATCTTTTTTCTTCGCTTTTTTCTGTCATTTGAACTCCCAATTGTGTTTCTTTCTCACACATTCTGACCTATTTATCAAGAAGAAGATATTATCATCTTCATTTTTTTCGCGGGACTTCCCCAGTCGCTATCAATGACGAATTCAGTTTCCTACCATCCCCCCAGTTCAATTTTCGAACCTTTAATTCGAATTTATCTCTGAAAACTTCTAAAAATTCGCCGACACCAGCAGCGCAATTAGTGATCAATGCGTATCGCTTCTTCGTCATTCCCCCATTTCCCCCCACTACTGATCATCACAAAACGTACTTTGTCCTCGTTTGACTACTCACGTTTAGTCGCAAAATACACCCACCAAGCGAATGCCCAACTGATAAAATTGGTCTTGAATTATTGGGGTTGCATCACATTTGGACTTGACTGGATTTTTTTGGCGCTATTTTCAGTGCATTCGGGCTAGAAAGATACAAAATGCGATGTCTTTTGAAAAGTGCGTCTGACTCGTCGTAGTTTTGGTGTTTTAGACTTTTTAGCTTTTAATTTTTGTCGCATTTTTTGGCCATTTTTTGTTCAAAACGGTTCATTTCAAACCCTGGAAGTTTTGATTCAATTCGATCTGCTCATAATTTGGGTTACGGTAGAATCAAAGGTGCATGATGAGTTCCTACTTGAGGTCTCAAGTGGAATACAGCACAACTCCTCCTCTTCAATTTTTTTCTGCCTGTGATCTTTTTTCCTCATGAATTTTCGCTGAAAAAACTAATTTCTCTATTTGTTTCAAAGAATCCTTTTCAATCTAATGTCTAAACTAACTTCTTGAGTTATCAGAAATTGCGCCAGCCCATTTTTGCAGAAGAATGAAAGTTAAATTAATAGTTTCGTCTAATTTTGCAATCAATCCGAATTTCATCGCAATATTCGGGTTTACATGACCTCAACTTGTTGATATCGGTCTGGCTTATCATCGTTCTGACTTCTATCAATCAAAAGTTCGCTGCACTTTCATCGAGAGAGAAAAAATCATTTCATTTTATTTTTTTCTGTGTTCTTTCGACAATTTTTGCCATCGCAGACAACAGTTGGTGTGTCAATTTCTGGCTGCAAAAACATCGGTGATCTTAAACCTTTATTTTTTGGAACGTCTCGCGTCTTTCGAAAGAGAGATAGTTTAATGAAAGAGTGGTAAATATTTACCATAAAAGAATCAGTCTACAGTGACTCCACCCATTTTTCTCGTTCTCTTTTTGTCTTCACTTCTTCTAAAACATCAACAGTTTCTTCAAACAACAACTACTACTACGAACGTGCCTTCTTCTCGTTCATCTTCTTCCCGTCCGAGCGGTCTTCATTTCTCATCGCTCTCTTCTGTTTCTTCTTCTCCGTTCGATCTGTTAGGTCCGCCCTACTACGCAGAAAGAATAGAAAGAGAGGAAGATGGCCTGTACCTCGGAATAGTCTTTTCTCTTTGTTTTTTTTTGCCATTTGGAAGGACCATATGTTTTTTATCGATTACTAGAGAACGGAATGGGCGGGGTGTTGCTAAGCTTTTGGGCAATTAGTTTTGTACGGCTCTACCGCTTCCACGTGTTCAAACTCCATAGAGAAACTGCACAGTTTCAATAATTTCCTTCTTCCTATCAGCACTATTATTCAAGAGCTTTTCTAATGGTCAGAAATCTATTTATCGTGGCTCTCGGATCTCCGAACCTTTTAGCAAATTTCTCTTCTCTCGATTGGTCACCTAAACATGTTGCATCTTTTTCTTTTTCCCTCACTTCTTACTCCCCCAAAAACAGTTGCTCCAATCCTTATCATTGTGCTCAAAAACAACAAGAACTTGCTGCCGCTTACAATTCGAAGGAACTATTTTTGCAACAAAAAATACTTGTTTACCCTTCCATCGATTTCAAAAATAGATAATTTTGTTCCACTTCTTTTTTGGTGTCTTCTTTTCTTTTTTGAATTGAAAAAGTCAAAAGTGTTTCGGTTCCAGATGACGTACGATTTGTCTCGTTTGACACAAGATATTCCACACGACAATTCGGAGCCGTCGCCCAAACCGTCGGTTATTAATCACTTGCCAGGGTGAGTCAGATGATTTATTCCAAATTAGAAAAAAACTTGATTTAAGTGCATGTGACGTTATTTTTTTGTTTTTTCTTTAAAATTTGAATGATCAATTCCAGCGCATCGGACCAAAATGGAAACACGAATCACGAGACTTCGAGTCCACGTCGTCGCAGCTCAATCAGTCGTTCTTCATCGATTGACTCCATTTCTGGGGTTTTTTTCTAATTTTTGAGCAGCTTCTAATTCAAAATCAATTTCAGGAATACCTCATCAACGAGTACTTCTCATCCGAAGAGCTCGACAAATTGAGCACGGCTCTCAGTGAAGTAAGTTATCTTCAAAAATTCATCATTAGGCGATTGATTAGTATTTGTGTGTGCGTACACCTTCACACCAAATGTTGCATTGGAATTTCACGTGAACAGCAGACGGGGCAAAGTCCACTCATCAGATGAGAGGGAGGGGGTGCTATTAATGAGGTCTCATTTCTATGTATGCCCGTCAGCTGGGAGAAATGAAAAGGAAGAAATTAGCGGAGGAAAAGGGCAGAAGAACTACTGTTGCAATATCAAATTAGCAAAAAAAAACCTTATCAAGCGGTCGGAGTTCAAGTTCTGTTACTGTCAATCTTAATAAGTCTTTGACCAAATTGAGGGAAGGGGTTGACAGGTTTTATAGTTGTGCACGTTGTAAAATTGATAAACTTTCCACGGAACTTCCAGGAAGAGCTCGAAAGAACTGTAGAATTACGTGATTCAACGAGAAGGTGTTAGTTTTGGTGTTCACAGAATCGGCATCAGATTTTGCGACAGTACAGTTTTTGCACCCAGCTTCATGAGAAAACACGCCCCATTGGACGATTGTTGGGGGCTTTGATTTATTTCCCTTAAAATTTGCGACCTGAAGTTCAAACGCCCGCCAACGCGCCCGCGCATGTTGAATACTCAAAAATTGTTCAATAGAGCGTACTTTCCGATGTAACTGATCCCACTGTGTGTGTTCGTATCGTTGTTCACATCAGCCAAAAGATCCATCACTCTGCCTACTCCATTGGAACGTGCATACATCAGAGTTACAGTTGTGGAAATTCACCGATAAATCTGCTCCAGTCGTCATTTGTCATTTCCAAAAAACTGCCTATTCAGCAGTAATTTTTTTCCTGACCACTTCCGCCTGACCCGATTTCCACGCAAATCTTCTCGCTCTCTCTCTCCGAATCAACACAGTTATCAATAATATTATTATTATCAAATCAGGAAGTCTCCTCTCTTCCTCCCCACGTGGCTGTTTTGTATACAGAACGAGGCCGACTTTTTCTGTGGATGATGGAAAGAGTGATGGAGATGATCGGACGTCAGTGTCTAGTATCATCATCAGTTGTGTGATATGTTGTTTGTAGGGGAAATTTGAAGAATAGGGGAATGGCATTCTGCAAGGGATGGTAGAGCATATCAGCGAAATTAGGCATTTTTGAGACTAAAGACAAACCTTGAAATCTAAAAAAGAACCCCATTCTTATACGGAAAAAACCTGCTCCAACACGACTTCCAAGCATGCAAAACATGCCGAAAACGGTTGCCTTTTGACCTCATGACATCACAATCCTCTTGTGGTCCTTGACCAAAGGCCCGGAACGCACACATATTGTACTTTGCCCTCTCTCCGTCCTCTCCGACAATCGAACCTCTTGGAATAACAAGATTCTTCGTCTTCGTTTCCACACTCATTTCTCTCCACTGGCCATAGATCACAAACACTTTGAAACGCACACATCTAGTGTAGTGATCGTTACAGTTTGTAATCTAAGAAAATGTGGAATGTTGGTAATCGAATAAAGAAGAAGAAGAAACAAACAATTGATTCTGAAAAAAAGAAAGCTAGGTACATTGATACCAATGGCTCCAATGCTCTCTCTATTGTTTTTCTTCTGAATGAATGAATGAACCGGGGACTGAAATTGCCATCAACAACACTTCTTATCAATTTTCTATCTCTTCAATTTTCCGCTGTTTCTTCATTCTTTTTGGTACCTACTGGACAAACAAATACATCATTTGTGTTCTCGACTTGTTTTCGTTTTTCTTCTTTTTTCTTTCCCTTCAAAAAAAGAATGTCGACGATCGGTGGCAACTTCGACGCGGACACAATATCCGCTCTGTGCAAAGCCACTGTCGACTATTATGCCCAATCAGTGGTGCCCTTCATCGCTACCAGTTTGGACAAGGTCTCTCTCTTTACTTCTTGTTATATCCTTATTAGATCACAGTGATCGGAAATCTTTGGAGAAAACAATCAAAGAGGAGTGTGACTAGTAGTTGAAGTAAAAGATTAGAAATTGAGATTTCCGTTGGGTGTGTTGCAAGGGGATTCAGTTTATTTTTGAAGATGTTGAAAGTTAGAACTACAAGAAGTGTTCGAGTCAGGGATCTTTTTCGATGGGGAACCAGAACTAGTTATTCTGTGAATCGCAGATCTCGTAGATCATCGGTAATTGAGATTTTGCAATTCTATTCCCCGTTTTTGTAGCAAAAACTCAACTGCTATGGGAGTGATAAACTGCTATGTTGTGACTGCTATATTAGGCTCTTCTGCTATGGTCCAACTGCTATGTTCGCCACTTTCGATGTCTCAACTGCTATGGCTATTGCAATTGATCCATAGCAGAAGAGACAAATATAGCAGTTGAGACAGTAGCAGTTACAACATAGTAGTTGAGTATCTGCCAGTCTATTATGGTCATGGAGAGGTTTTGAAAAAATACTTGAAACATTGGATCCCGGTTAAAAATTCCCTACGATTCCAGACCCTTCACTATCATCTTTACTTTTCAGGTCTCCTCAGAAGGCAGCAACGAACACTCGACAGCTCTCATCACTGACCTCTTCCAAGCTCAATTGGCACTCTGGACATGCGCATTCTCACTGCTATACTCGTACGCCTGGATGCAGCATCGCAAGAAGTTCCTCCTCAGCATTGTAAATATTTTAGTTCTCTCCTTTTTTAAAAATGAGTTCCATTTCAGTTCATAGTGGTACCGGTGACATTCACACTGACATGTGCCATGTCGTGGCTTCTCTCCTTGATCGTCATCATCGGACGCATCTTTTCGACGCCTGTTGATTACAAGCACTACTTTGATCTGTCGCGTCATGGTGGTCTCGATTTCGGTAAGGAAGATTCTTAAAAATGACGTGAAATTTCAAATGATTTGGCTGGAAATCTTTAGTTGAACAAGGCCATCTTAGCTGTCCAAGGCTCATGAATTCTGAATTTTTCGGCATTGAAAATCCGAAAATTCCAAAGAATTTGTGAATTTGTGTACAAATTCTATTGAATTCATCAGAAAAAATCCACAAGATCAACCCAAAAAATCAATATTCCAGACCGTGAATCAATCAGCGAAGCGTTCCGTCAACGCAGTATGTCCGGTGGATCGAACTCTTCTCTTCCGGATGACACCACTCTTCCCAAGCCATTGTGCAGAAGACACAGCTCTCTTACGTACGTTTCAGCCCCCGTTCAACTAGGTTAAAACCCATTTTTAGCTCGATTTCAGGTCCCTCTGCAGCCGCCCACCGTCAGTAAATCGGAAGCTCTCCTACGTTTTCAATCATCACAATTCACAATGCAATGAAGAGATTCAAGAGGATAATTGATATACTTACCCTTTCCCACACTTTTTTTATATTGCTTTTTCTCCTATGTACATGGAAACCTCACTACCAATCAGCCAGAAAGCGGGTCCATCATGTTTTTGTATGTAAATACAGAAGATAGTTTCATTTCCCACATTGCTTGAAACACTTTTTGTAAAATAAATTATTTATGAAAAAAAAGCAAAAAATTAACGAGCTAGACCCGAAACAAAGAAAAACAAAAAGGTGATTTTCCTATTTCTCCTCATCTGTATTATACTGTGCCGGTGGTTCAACAGTGGGCTCATCCAAAGCGGGAGCCTGAGTTTTGAACGAGAGCCACGAGTTCCAGAAGAAGGCGACGACTTGAATCAGAATAACACGGTAGTTGAGGGGAACGAAATAGAAATTGACTAATTGAACTGCCGGCCATAATCGAAGACTTGAAGTGTACACATCGTACCAATCCTTTTTCATTCGTGCCACTGAACCGTCGAAAGAGATTCCTTCTAGAAGACGCAGGTTTACCAGAATGATCGCGTTGAAGATTGGACTGAAAATTTGAAGAAAATTAGGCACGGCGCGGCAAACCCGACCCCTGGCCTAGAAAAATCAAGAAGTTCGGCCAGCGTGCCTTTAACACACGCGATTTTCATCGAAGTTTTTGCTTTGTTTTTCGGTTATTTTTCTTCGTTTTCTTTAATTTTTTCTCGCTTTTTTCTTTTAAAAATTGATTTAAAATACATTTTCAGTACTGGAAGCGCATAGAGTCGCGGAAAGGAGCTGTGAACAGCGGATCGCTTGGAACGCCCAGCTAAGGTAAGTATTTCTTTATTTTCTCAATAGGTGCTCCGTTCATGCTCTTCAAAATGTGTCAAAAAGATGCGCACTAGCCCTGTGCATGATATCCAGCAAAAAAATTGGGGGTCTATGCCCTTTCGGAGTCACAATTTTGCAAACCATCGAAATTATGTACTGAAAAAGCACAAAAAAATTATTTTCTCAAAAAATCCTCCGTTCATGTTCTTCAAGTTGTGTTAAAAAGATGCGCACTGACCCTGTGCATGATTTCCAGCAGAAAAAATCAGGGGTATATGACCTCTCCGCTTCACAAAATTTCAGAAAGTCATAAAAATAGGGCCAAAAAGCACAAAAAAATTATTTTCTCGATGAATCTTCCGTATATCTTTCTCTAATTAGGCTCAAAAGATGCGCAATAGTCTGTTACATGTTTTCCACACTTAAAAAGTAGGGGTCTATGACCTCTCCGCTTCAGAAAATTGAAATGGAATGCTAAAATTGGTGAATTTCAGGCGAAACAAGCTCTAGCCGAATGATTATTGCTCAAAAATGTTTCTAATTATTTGTAATAAATTGTAAAACAGTTTTTGCAGGCTCGGCAACAACGATTCGACGATCGACAACTAGAATTTCGAAGGAAATTCGTGATTTTCTGAAGAAAATCGAAAATGATCTCATTTTTTGTTTTTATTAATTTTTCATCAGAATTTTTATTTCTTATAGGTAATAAACATTATTCTATATGATTTTCGTTATGTTTTTCCACTTTTCTGCTTGTCAAAAGCTATTTTTCCGGATTTTTTCTGAAAATGACTCGAAAAAATATGAATTTCCGGGCGAGTTACGGTATGCAGTACGCAAACACCATCACGCGCGAATGCGTACCAATTTGGCTGCTGAAAAAACGCAACTGAGTATTCAACGTTTGCGGACTTCGGCCACGGGTCGTATTTACCGCGCCGTGTAGGGGTTTTCAATTCAGAAAGTGCGCTCTATTGAACGCTGAGCAAAATGCAAAAACTCGGAAAATTTCGAAAATTGCTGTTATTTTTTGGTCAAATTCGACAGGTTTTACATAAAATTTCACTCTTTTTTGTGGATTATTCACTATGTAAAAGAAAAATATTTGTTTTGAATTTTGAATTTTTTTTTCGAAAATTTTTGCAAAACCGCATTTTTTCCCCACTATTTCTACTATTTTCACTCTCAAAACTTTTCAAATACCCTCAAATTCTCACCTGAACATAAACTGATCAATGGACATTCTCGCGAACACCTGTGCATGCTTATTCGTGAATCGTACTCTCTCCAACACTCGAAACCACACATTCAACGGTGGAGCGATGAAAACTGCGGCGAGACACGAGAAACGGGCGGTTCTCATGTAATCCCAGTGTTTTTGACCCGTTAGATACTGTGTGAAGGCGTCACCGGCTCCTGAAACTGCTCCGGAGACGACGATCTGTGTGATGAGAGGACGGCGAGCGAGGGTTGCATTGAATGTTCGAAGGAGATTCATTTTCTTCTGAAAGTGATGATAATGATTGTTGAGGTTTGAGAGAAATGAAAAAAGAGGAGGAGTGTTTTTTTCAGTGATTTCAGACTTGTTTACTTAAGTTACAGTAAACAATAAACACGTTTTTGAGTTGGCGCCTTTATTCTCTGCAAACACCGAGGGATAAAATTACAGAGTGACGTGGGCGCCAAAAATAAAATTTCAAATTTTACAAAGTTTCAACTTATTTTTTTCACTTCATTTTTGTTTTAACCACGCTTTTTTTTTCAATTTTTCTTGAACTTTTCTATTTGCGCAGCTTGCCATCTTTATTCCCGATTATTTTCTTCGGAAGATAAGCTCCAAAATTAAGAAAAAAAAAGGAAAAATGCTTTATAAAGTGGGGGAATCGATAAAATCTTATCGCATAAAGAACGTTCTATGATAACCCAGAGATCGTGATAAGTGCAGAGGATGCAGTTTTATTACGATGTCTGTGACAACTTTTCGGTCAGTTTTAGGCATAAAGTGAAAGGAGCGCTTCAAAAAAGAGAAATAGACAGTGAAAGCAGCGGCAGTAAACAACAACATTCCGTGAAAAAAGGGAGCATTCTACTAAAGTTTTTCGAATAAAAATGAGTTTTCCACTCAAAAAAAACTTCGTTCAAACTGGTAAAGAGTAACTCGTCGACCAAGAAGGAGGCAACATTAAATATAAGCAACAACTGTTCACAGCTCACAGTTCAAAGATCAGAATTCTCCTCACAAAATTTTTGTTTTTGTTTTTTTGGAGGGGTCGTTTGTTTGTTCGTTCTTCTTCTTCTCGTTTTCTCTACATGAGGTGACCTTCCGCACAAAAAGTGATTGTGGAAAATGTTGGGAAACCGTGAAGAAGTGAAAGCAGATGTTGGCAAGGGAGACGTGTCGAAACACATATTTACTGAAATTCAGAAGCAGAAAAAACTAGGAAAAGCATCTGAAAATTTTTTGTGTATTCCAAGGTTCCAAATCCAAAGAAATATTCATGAAAACTTCTCTTAGACGGTTCTTCTCTCCTTCCTCCAAACATGCCAATAAATCATGTTCCATTCCGTCGAGTTCTCCTTCTAATCCGCCGAGGGGTCGTCCCCCTAATTCTTTGTTGATACTCAACTTATACCGAACTTGTCACCCACAGGCGGTTCTCTTTTCTTCTTCTCCAACGATTCGCCTCGCCGTCTGTTTCTCTTCTATTTGTTTCTGCTCTTTTTACAATTCGAAACGAAGGAAAAACGGATGGATGAAGGATTGTGTGTGTGTGTGAGGAAGCAATGGGTGTCGTAAAACCCGACAGAAGGTCAGAAGAACGCATAAAGAAAATGCAAAGGAGAGGAAGAAGGAAGACCGTCATTTTTTATTTCTTTGTGTGGTTGGACACATTCCTTTACCATTTTGTGAATTGGATTTTCCAGTTTTGAGAGAATATTTTGATTGTTTGGTGTTTTTTGGGAGGTTGGGAGTTTGGAGATCTTCGGTATTGCCGAAGTGCCATCAGATTTCAAAGGGAATTACAAAAGTAGCTATAGCTACCAAATTAGTTTGATTTTCGGCGCGTTTTTAAAAAACGGAAGTCTTACGTGTTCAAACCTGAAAGTTCAGTTGATGTGAGTTGTGCTTTGCTTTATTTTGCTCAGTTAGTGATCTATCATTTGTAACCTACGTCTTCATCACGAACATCACGAGGAACAATGTGAATGTTCAGAGAATTCTCGACAAACCTCAACTTCTACGTGTTTCAACTGCTATATTTGGCTCTTCTGCTACTGCTTTAACCATAGCAGTTGAGAAATCAAAAGTGATGAAAATAGAAGTTGATTTTCTGCATCTATTTAGCAAGAAATCGACATAATCCCATCCGAAAAATCGGCACGATGTCTCCGCTAGCGGCAAGCAAAACAATTTGTACGCCAAGTTGCCAAAAATTCCCTTTCAAAATTCGATATTTCAAAAAAAAATTTTTTTGACCTACTTTTCTCCCAGGGTCAATAATGTCGTTTTCAAAATTCGAAAAACAATTTGATTCTTTCCACATGCTCCTTCTTCTTCTTCCTCTCCTCTTCTTCTTCTGCACACTTTCTCTTCACTCGACTATCTTATTTCACTACTTTATTGCCCCCCCCCCCCTTGGATTTATTTTGTTGCGATACTTTGGAACAAATCTTCTTTCAATGCTTCTCTCCATTGTTCTACACTATAAATAGTGATTTTGTTTCCAGCTCTCCAAAAGGATGGCGGGCGGTGCCGTCATCGAGAACCTGAGCAATCGAAAGCTCTTCGTCATTTTCGCCGCGCTTCTCGTCGTTCAAATCCTCTTCTTTCTCGTCGGAGCATGGTTTGGTAAGGTTTCGCTTCAAAATTGAATAAACTGAATAGTTTATTGCAGCCCCTTCGCCCTCTTCGTACATGGAGTTCGAGATGATCACGTGTCGAGACGAGACGAAGGGACTCTCCGGAAAATGGATTCATAGAGATGTTTGTGGAGAAAACAATAGTAAAAAGCAGAAATGTTATTTTTAAAAAATTGCAGAACTGTCAACAAATCCCGGAATTATCCGAGTACACACCGGCCTCATTTGATCTTCGGGAGATTGTTTTCGTGGCGAAAATGCCGCATGCAAGGTAGCATTTTTGTTTAATCACCACTGAAATTAGCTAAAAATCAATATTTCAGAGACGGAGTCGAGCTCGAATACTCTCCATGGTTCCAGTTCCTGCTCGGAGTGCTGCACGTCGACGTGGAATACAGCGAACACTTCAGATACGTGGCACATGCCCCATTGGAATTGGAAGTTCGAATGGGATATCGCGAAAAGGGATCGGAGAAGAATGATTGGAAAGAGTTGACGACATCGAATGTGACCAGAATTTTAGAGTGCACTATTCCAGAAGAAGATGTACGTTTTCTAGGTTTTCCAGCGTTTTTTGTCTGCTTCTCTTCCTTTTGCGTACACTCTCGTTCGCTTCACCGAGCCGTCTTTCAAAACTTTAATCCGAAATTTCCAGAAAAAAGCCGGCAGCACCTACGACTGCGACATGCTCGATCTATTCGAATTGGGCTCCAGCTCCTACCCATTCTACCTAATCAATATTCGAATTCCGATCGATCAACAAGCTTGCCAATATGATCCACGTAGTTCCAACTGTCAAATTGGAAAGTTGACCGGTCTGCGACTTATTGAAATTCATCAAAACGGAGGATTCACTCTTGTCTGGTTGTGGATGAAGACGTTCATGACGCCAGTGGTTGTCGCGTGTCTTTGGTGGTATTATAATAGAGTAAGGATGGGAAAAATGGATGAATTGAGTGAGAATTTGAATTACAGATAAATCAATTGGCACGGAATCCGTTGTTGCTGGAACGGGCGATTCTCTACCTGGGGCTCAGTTTGGCCATTCTTGATTGTTAGTTTTTCGGTTTTGTTTTTTAAGTTGTTCACACATGTTGTAAGCTCCGAACTCGTGTTGATAATTATTCAAAGCACCTGATATTGACAAAATGGTAGACGGCGTAAAGCCAACAACGCTTGCTAGCGACGAGGCGCCCGTCGGAAAACAGAATGGTCTCAAGGTAGAGCTATAAAATCAGCGAATCGACAGATTCAATACGAATGTAACATTGCGAACCGGTATCAATTCATTCGGTCAGATCAGCCAACTTCTTGTGAATTCATTTTTTGCCACAGAATTTTAAATGCTTTTCATATCGCGATGCTATGAATTATTATCGCTACGGCAATCAGTTTCTCAAAAACTGGAATCGTCGCGAATTGAGCATTTGATAGGAGTTTTCAATAGTATGAGAGTGTGGTAGCGGAGAATATTATACAATGCCACAAAACGAATAATAATAAGAACTATTTTTCAGTCCCAATCGAATGGATCTCACTGACCACTCGTGTTCCATTCCTTCTTCTCCTCGCCGACCTTAGACAAGGACTCTTCTACACAGTTCTCTTCTCGTTCTGGCTCATTTTCGCCGGCGAACATTTGATCGATGATACGACAAGGAATAATATTGTAAGTTGTGGGGGAAAATGTGATAGGAGGAACTGTTGGAATTGAGATAAGTGGCGGCTGATTGCTGTGAACTTTGATTTCAGAAACCGCTAGCTCGCATCAATTGATTTCGGACCAACATGGTCATGTTGATTTTTGTTTGGTCTTGCGCAATTTAAATTCAGAAAATTATGTTCAGTAAGACGCCAGCTCGATAAAACATGCATTTGCGCACTTGAGTCTTTTCGCTATTCCAAAAGACTCTTCAATATCTCTTCCATCTGTAATGTCCTTACTCTGATCTTCTTCTTCCAGAAATCCTACCGCTTCAACCTGTCGTTCATCATCATCGCTTCTGGTGCTCTTCTAATCTATGATCTCATCGAACGAGGTGTTCAACTCTACGATCCATTCTACAGTGTCTGGTCCTCTCCGACTGGCTCCCAGATTGCATACGTGGCAATCTTCATTTCGGCAGTGTGCACTGTCGCCTACTTTGTCTTTTTACTATTCAAAATAGTTCGTGTCTGGACGACAATCAAGAGTAAAAGAAGTGCTCAACTGTATCAAACGAATGAAAATCGTCGATTGAAAGTGGAAGGAGTGATTTATCGATTCAAATTCCTGATGCTTTTCACTGTTCTCTGTGCTGCATTCACTATCATCGCCTACTTTATGAAACAATACGGAGAAGCACAATTGCATGGGGATGAGGCGAGAAGTGGATTTTTGACAGGCAGCACTTCGGCATTCTTCACTGGAGCATTCGGAATGTGCAATATTTATGTGCTCCTTTTGTTGGCCATGTACGCCCCATCACATAAACATTATCGTGGAGCCATTCGTTAGTTTTCATTCAGTTTTTTCCCTAGCTTCATTAATTTTGTTTCTAGAACTGATCGACGAGAACGACGACGAAATAATCGATGATCCATCGAATCAGCATACCGAATCGAACGCAATGACGACGTTCCTCAAACCAAGTACTGACTAATTTTTCCCATGTATATTTTTCCATTTATCTGTTTCCTTGTACCAAGATTCTCATCAAAACATCACCGCATCATTTGTTATTTATCAGCTTTAGTGTGTATGTGCTTTACGGTGCTCCTTTCTCACATACAATTGACATTCTGAACTCGAAAGTTTTTAATAAATGTTTGAACATTGCAGTTATAGATGGGTGACGATTGCAGATGTTGCTGAATAATCTTTTTGGTCCTAATTTTTCTTGAAGGTCTCAAAACGAATAATCGCGTTGACTACTCAAATTTACGCAGCGACGCAGTCAAACGGAGCACACTTTCAGAAGTTGCTGAATTCGAATGCTGGAAAAACTGGAGCATCGGAGGAGCGGCGAAAAGAGAAAATAAAAACAAAAACGAAAAAAAAAAGCAAACGAAAAATCGAAAAACTATCAGAGCGAGCAGAAAATTCGCTGAAACTTAATAGACCCCCCACCACTGAACAAACGAATAAACAGTTCTTTTAGATTATTATAGGTTTATTATTGATTGAAATTATGGGAAAATTCCATTATAACCCCCCACCCTGTTATGACCCCCCGCTATCTGGAATAACCCCCCACTCAGTTGAAAAGTGGGGGGTTATAATGGTGGGGGGCTTAACTGGAATCTGACTGACGGGGGGCTATATTGAAATACAATATGGACCCCCACCGTTGATTTGGGGGGTTATATTGAAATTCCTGGCAATTTTTCAATATAGCCCCCCACCAGATACTGTTTTAACCCCCCAAATGGAAACATTGGTATAACCCCCCACAGAAGTGTTATTTTAAACGGCTTGGGACGGGTGGGGGGTTATATTGAAATGGTGGGGGGTTAAATTGAAATGATGGGGGGCTATATTGAAATAGTGGGGGGCTTTATTGGAATTGCGGAAAATCGATAATTCGAAAAAAGCCTAAATTTCAGTCTGAAAGTCTAAAATTGCTGGAAAAAAGTCTGAAAATACGCGCGGACAACTTTAATAGAGTGCCTAAGCCTGAAACACTAAGCCTAAGCCTCAAAAATAGTAAAACAGAGCACAAAAACGGGAAAATTGGGCCAGAGAGCAAAAAATTGAAAATAAATAAAACATTTTTTGAAATGATTTGGCTACTTGCATTTGATACTCAGTCAACGAAAGGTGGGGGGTTATAAAAATGTCTGATTCCAATAAGCACCCCCACCTTTTGCAGGTGGGGGGTTATTCCGAGGTCTGGCTTTGGGGGGTTATATTGAAATATACCGGGGGGTTATAATGGAATTATCCCGAAATTATTAAAACAGTTTGACAGAGAACAAAAAATGAAAGCGAGAGAGAGAGAGATCAATATCTACACAGGTAGAATAAGTACAGAGGAAACGGGAGAAGTAGTCATTGTTACTAGGGGATTGAGTACTGGATGGATGGGAATGGATCGAAAGAATCAATTATGTTGCTGCGAATGTCTCGTTGACGGGGTCCTCCAATGATTACTCTCCACTGGTTGCTATGGTCATCGTGTCGATGATATTGTCGGTGTTCTTCGGCTTCTGAGGATAGAAGAGAAAAAGGACTTGCTCATAAATGGAATCTGTTCAGTTTTTCATTGTTATTCAATTAACAATGAATTCAATAAATAATTGTAAAATTAATTGTTGTCGAATTTGATGTCGATATTTACCGGCGGCGCACGCAAGCTTTTTTGGGTAGGAACCACGATTGAGGATAATTATGGAAAGTTTTTGAAAAATAATTCTTACAGTACATTTGTTCTTCGTGGCGGGACCCACGTTGTGCCTTCAAAGTAATTTTCCCACCAGCTCAGCTCCACTTTCTTATTTCATAGCTTTGGCACAAATTACTGATCACTGATATCTGCCAGTGCGCTCCAAAAAACACAGTCAGAATCTGAATTGTCGAAAGATATAATGTCCAGTCTGCAAACACCACAGCCTGGCACCGCCACGTCAGATTACACACATTTCTTTTTAAAAAATAGAATAAAGTATGTTTTTTTTCCGTGAAGACCGTGTCAGAAAAGTAAGACATTCAGGAAAAAACTCGGGAAGAGAAAAAAGAATTCAGTTTGAGATTATGGCATCGTCTAGGATTAATTTCAACTTCTTGGCTAACAAAAAATGTCTACCAACACTGCTTATAATATTCATGCTTGGTGAGTACTATTGGAGTTTTCGGAAGCTCAATAGGCACCGCCCTTGAGGGGTGGGGCCGAGCATAAGCTATATAAGCTGTCAGTAATCAAAAGTCCAATATCTATTCCAACACACAAACATTCTGAATTATTTCAGTTGGAGAAACGGGCACCGCCAAATTGAATCCGTTCAAATTCCGTGAGAAGACTCTAGAACAATTCAATAGTGCCAGAAGAATCATTGCTTCCGGTGACGTCTCCAAAATACTCGAAGTGCTTTTATTTGCACTCGATAAAGTAGAACCTTTCAAAACGTTTAAAGAAAATGGTCCTTTTGGCCCGGCAGCTGATATGTATAAATTGGTGAGCTCAATTATTGATTTCTGAGATTTTCAACAAAATTACAGGTATGGAATCGACAACTGGAACAGGCTGCATACGAATATGTGGAAGAGCATGGACTTGGTGTTGAAAAATTTGGCAGGACACTCTACCATAAAGATTATATTGGATTTCATTGGGTCGGAGACATATTCGATTACATCTCCCTTATTATGAAAGTGGTTCCAAAAGAATTGCTTTCGGGATTGAATAAATGGAAGGATTTGGTATGATAATTTAGATCTAGATCTCTACATAGTGGTATGTCTTGCCGCGACTTAATTGCCACGTCTTACGTCTTACACTGTATTATATTTTGGGATAATTAGTTCATATGCTCCAAACTTTGAAGAAAACGATTCCCACGCTCCGTTTGTAACTCTATTGACAATAATTTTCAGATTGAAACACTCGTCATTCTTCTCTGGTTACTCTTCGCAATGCCAGTTAGATATCCCGTAAAAGAAGGCGATCATTTTGGAGCCGGAGAGCTGGCGACTTCAATCCGATATGAGATTGGATGCTACTCCAATGTAATGCTTTCGATTTGCTTCATGAAAAAGTTTGTCCCTCGAAAATTGTTATCCACCCCTAAAAACTCCTGATTCAGAGCCCCTTATCAACCGAGACCATTCCTGGAGGGTGCCGCCTGTTCCAGTTGTCCAACTCACTGCGAATTTTTCATGGATGATGACGGTGAAGAGGTCGAAGGAGAATTGTGTGTGCCACCGGATGGATACTATAATGATCAGAAAGCGGAGGCTGCTGCATTGGAGAATATATCGAGTGTTGGGGATATTGTTGGAGTTTCCATTCTTCCGATTGCTATTCTTTTGATGATTTGGTGGATTCGACGATAATAAGAATCGCATAAAATAACTAACGATAAATAATTGTAGGATAAATGTCTTTTTTTTTCAAAGAATATCCTGATGAAGGAGAAAAGTTTATAAAACTGTTAACCTGGCAGACATGCTGCGAATGCGCTCTATTGAGCAAAAAAAATCATAGCTGCAACAAGCCGGGCCGGCCCGTAATTTCTCAGGGGATGATATACCAAAAAAATGTGTATAATGTCTTGGTTTCGAGTTTCTGTGCAAGAAGCAAACCCCAGTTTCTCAAATTCATACTTCCTTCTATTCCTTGCCGCGCGAATTTCGCTCCCTAATTGATTTATTGCCCATCCAACAACGGTCCGATATCTTGCACTACCCTCCGTTGTTTGTGAGTCTACACTAGTTTTTATGAAAGATTTGAGGATAGTTCACTTTTTGTCATATATTTCAAATTTTATGTCAAGATTCAAATACATTTCACTTCAGGATTTTTAATCATTCATTATTATCCATATTAATTATTTCAAATAGATCGAGATCACAAAAATCATTATTATCATAGGGATACTTGGAATTATGCTTGCTTTGGCGACGTATTGCTCCTGCTTGACAACCAATGCAGCCGTAGTATTGGATTCTTCCCTTGGTGGCACACACAAGTCTCCTTCCTCAATGAAACCATTCTCATCTTCAAAGAACTCGCAATGCGTTGGACAATTTGAACATGGAACTCCTTCCTCGAAAAGCCATCCACCATTTCGAGATCTGAGAACTATCATTTTTAATTTTGAATTACAGAAATGCAGGCATACGGTTCCATGAAGCAGATGGAGTACGTAACTTTAGATAGCATCCAATTTCGTAGCGATGAGCCAAATAGAATTTCGGAGCTCCTAGTTCTGGTCTGCTGTCCCTGGCGGGTGCATCGGATAATTCCATGCATGGAGAGAGCCATCAATAAGCTTTCAGCTTGTAAAAATTAAACTGATTGCTTGATATCCATGAAA
>GL380328.1:0-36440 GCA_000143925.2 Caenorhabditis brenneri
ATTTATACCGTACCATGTGCAATAGTACACTGTCTGTTCGAACACGAATAAACCTTTTGATCGGATACACTCCCTCTGAAGAATGCCCCACAAGCTGCGCAGCTTATCGCCCCAAAATGGTATCCTTCGGCTTTATCCGAACAAATTGAGCAGATCATCTCCTGTGGATGCCCAGGGTTACTGAAACTGAGAAGGGGTAAGTAGGGAGATTTGAAATGCTTATGTTAATCTGTTTGAAAATAAATAAATAAAAATTTGGCTGGAAAATGGAATTATCAAAATGATGTATAAATCTGATTTGCTTTCCAAAGGAGTTGCTGTTGATTGAGCGGGAGAGGATTACTAGGGTTCGCCCCCACTAGGAGAGAGGGATGTGTTGGGATATAATAACAAGCTTCTGTACAGAACAAGGTACCAAACAAGGGAAATTCGATTATAACCATGGGGGGAGGAAAAGGTTTCAAAATATACTTGGCACTATACCAATGAGTGACAGTCACCATTAGCTTCATAGCGATGGTCAGAGTAAAGTGAGGATTACTATAGGATCAGTGAAACAGGCTCAAACGAATTTCAACTGTTTTGAGGAAACATTTTTTTCTAAGTTGCTGTTTCGGTTACCTGTTTTATTTGAAAGTTGGTAATCATAAACCAATAATCGTATTTCGAGGTTTTTTCTTTTCATGGAAATACATAGTATTCTGGCAACTTGTAAATATGGAAGAGTACTAATAAAATGTATTCTCATTTGCAATTTAGAGTGTCTTACCCGAATTCTGTGTGCGAAGCAGTAATCTCTTCTCCAGAAGCAGCTTTCGAAATCAGATTTATGCATCATTCTTTTAAACTCATTTTCAAGCATTTCATTTATTTGTTCTCAAACAGATTAACATAATCATTTCAGATCCTTCTTCTTGCCCCTTCCCTGAGCTTTAGTAACCCCTGGCATCTTTAGGAGATATTCTGCTCAATTTGCTCTGATAAAGGCAAAGGACACCAATGCTGAATTTTTCAGGAGGAGTGTATCTGAGTGCTGAAGAATTTGTAGACGATTCTAGATCCAATGTGTGAAGCAGTTGATTTTTAGAAATTTGTGATCTGTGGATTACAAATTTGATAATGCGATAATGCGATACCGTGAAACACAAAAACAGATACAAACTGCGGTTCAGGCTATCTTGATTGAAATTAACATTCTGTAACTGTTAGTTTTTGAAAATCTTAGTGCTTCGAAATGAAAAGTTTAGTTAGAACTAGCTGTTCGTTGAATGTGATTCGAGTTTGGTTAGTTGCAAGCACATCGAAAACTTTATAAAACGTTTTTCAAGTACCAATTAGAACATACTCAGTAACTGTGTTATGAAAAACTAATGTATCGGTAAATTTCACAACATAAAACAGTTAAAAATATGAAATAGATGCCAACTTCATAAATATAGGAAGCAAAAGAATTATCGAAATAGAAGAAAATGCAGCTTTGCTAGTTGAATGAAAAAAATAAATGAACATGTTTCATGACAAGCTTTTATAGCATTGAATATAATTGGAGACTAATCATATTATCGTATATCAAGTTCGAAAAAATATTTGATAAGAACTACAGTTAAAAACACATAAGACATCAGGAAAGCGGATTCGGGAAGGAAAGCAACAGCGAACCTTTGGCGGGCTCAAACTGAACAAAAAGATTTCATTTTCAAAATGCTTTCATTAATTCTAACTTTTCAGTTGCTATGGTAGGCTAAGCGCTTGTAATCAACAATTGTAGAAAAACTCTGATTTCTCAAAGTCTTTAATATTCAAGAAAAAATAAATCCCTAATTCGTGTCAAATATCTCATGAAAACTCGATTGCCAGTTTCACAAAAACTATCAACACTAAAAACGCTGATGGTTTTTTTAGGTATCCGAGAGAAACCAATGTAGAATATCGTATAGATATTGAGAAACAAATTTGAAAATCTTCTTATTTCTGATTTCCTAGTGAACAATGAATTTGTGAATGAAAATCATATATTTTTTCCTGTTTCAGTTACATCATAAGATTTTCTCGGTTTCCAGCTTATCAATAAGTCCGTTGAAGGTGTAATTTTAAAACTTATTGGGAATTAACAAAACCATTGAAACCAGTAAGTTAGCCTGATGAATTGATTTGGAGAATCTGGATTATTGAAATTATAATTGAAGTGATGCTGACACTAGACGACGTATTTTTCTAGCCGTCTACAAAACCGGTAGTCAAATCGGCCAGGTAGTTCATTTCTGCTTATCTTTTTTCAATGGAGTATTCGACTATAATACCCCTCACTTATTTCTCTTTATTGTCACAGCGAATTTTTTTCGGTCAGATTCTTCTTTTTTGCCATTTCGACTTTCCTATCTCAACCAATTATTTTTCTACGTTTTGTTGTTCAGTTGATTTTTTCTATCATTTTGTAAGATGGCCGTTTATAAGTTTCATTGGTTTTTTAACACGCTGGCAAGCATTTATTGCTCCATTGATATTTCAGCTAACTTTTGACGATTTCATTGGATATCTGGATAATATAATCACAACATTTTTGATTAATTAAAAAAAACTGTCCGCAATTAACACTGTCACATCTGCCTTGAAATCAATACAAATCGCGAAAATTTATGATTACAAAGTCCTAGCTGTAATGGTTTGAATCTGTGAAACTCACATTTTCAACCTTTAGAAAACTGTAAATTTGTGTTACCGTTTCATCGAACTGGTGAAGCAGTGGTCCAATTCTACGGCTCTAATTACAAAATTTTTGTCTATTAACAATATTACAGACAGTAATTTATTTTGCTTCTATGATCCATCCTTTTCAATGGGAAATCCATCTCCTCATATTCCTTTTTTTGTTTCACCCATTACTTTTTTGGATTTGTTTTCCTTCTGTTGCGTAATGTCCCTTTATTGGCTTTCTGCCAGACGCTCAATGACCATCTTACTCCCTGTTGTCCCAACTTCTCCAGCAGTACTTTTTATCTTTTTTCTCATAATCTTTTTCTTTTTATTTGTGATTTTATTTTCTATAACACTTGTCAAAAAAATTTAGAAATATGAAAATCATGGGAACTGTTTCAGAAAGTTGGGAAGTTCTGGAATATCTTCGGAAACACAGTATTGAAAGTTCAAACTTTGGTCAATGTTGCTCTATTTCGAAGGTGAAACTAAAAAAACAGTTAATCAAAAATTTCAGTTTCATCAGGTTTTCAAATTACGTGACTTGTTTTCTCAACAATAATCCCAAATATCTTGGTGGATTTCTAATTAACTGTTTCGAACAATTTTCAGATTCCTTGTTTTTATTTGGGAAAAAATCTGTCATCCCCGGACAAATATGAATATCACCATACTTTTAAAGTGCTTTCAGATGAACTTCGGTTTCACGAAGTTGGCAATATGGGTTCAGCAATGTTGTCTCGCTTTCAAATGCATCAAATTGCGAGTGTAGCTTCACACAAACCAATTGGCTTTGACAAAATAGGATAGCCAATACTTTGTTCTTGAAACAAGAAATTTCGTCTCAAAGCTCATATACAAAATCTCTAACTTATACATTGCTTCTCCAGGATTTTCCTCTTTTCATCACAAGTTTGAATTCTACCCAATTCTAGTTCTAATGCTCATTTGTGGTGTCTTGAAAAAATCCGAATCATGTATATCTGAATATCTGAATTTTCAATAACAAAAAAGACAATTCGTAGCTCAACTTTATCTATTGACAAGTTATATAATAAAGATACAGTACGCAGCCAATTTTTAATAGTTTGGCTGAGTACTGTACCTTTATAAAAGATAAAAAATATAGATCAAGAATGATATCGGGAGACCATTATTCAATGCTTTTCGTTGCATGATTGCTGTCGTTCTTCTGCTTCCTGAAAGTATTCTGATATTATCAAAAATCATTATCTACAGAATAAACATACTTTTGGGTAACATTAAGATTTTTCATCTTATCATTCAAATCGGGGAAAGAGATCCAATCGGAGAGCATCCCACCACGATTCCTCTTCTTCTCATTGGTAGGGGCGGCTAATTCGGCGGGCTTCTCGACGGCATTTTTACCCGCCTTCTTTCGACCTCCCCTTCTCCGCTTTCTCTGTGGATTCTGATCATTTTTGGGATTTTTATCGCCAGCGGGTGCTGTTTCGGGACGATTTTCTTTGGTTTCTGAAGGCTCTTGACTGCTGGGACCAGGATTCGCTGCTCCTTCGCCCTTTCTTCCCCGCCCTCCTCTGTTTCTACGACGACGATTGTTCCTCTGGAAATATGATTCCTGTTCTGGAACTCGATTCAATTCATACCTGATTTTCGTTATCTCCACCAGCTCCTGGGACATTTTCACAATCCCCTTCTGGATCTGGATTTGATTCATCTTGTCGACCTTTTCCATTGTTATCTTTTTCCACTACTACTCGAAATGGCGGCTTGCTCTGAAAACAATATAATTGAAACAGTACAGACGTTTCCTTGACGCACCGTATCCACAACACATCCATTCTTCTCCGCGCTCTCCAGAATGATCCTCCAGTACTTTGCTGCACTCAATCCTTTCAAATTTCCAATGACAATCGTGGCTTGACGAGCTCTCGACATGGCCACATTCAATCGATTACTCAGTTGCATAAACTCGGAGATCTTCTCATTGGTGCAACACAAAACGATGACTTCTCGTTCGGATCCTTGAAACGCGTCTACCGTACCACACTTGACCTGCGTTCCACGGAATGACTCAACCAGAATGGCCGTCTGGGCGGCGTAGAATGAGATAACTCCAATATCCGATTCTTGTAGCTTGTAGCCATTCTTCTTTTCCATCAAGCTTCGGACGATTTGTTTCACAAGAAGTTTCTCAGTCTTATTGGCGCAAGAGGTGCCAACCTTGTATCCTTTGTCCTTGTTATCCACACAGATAAGTGGGTATTTTGGATTCGGCCAGATGTCCGGACGCTTTCTCATGAATTCATTCCGTTGCTCCTCCTGGACACCGGAGATGAGTTTTCCATCATAGAAGAGTTCGCTGAGGAGGTCAGTGGTTTTCGGATGGCATCTGTAGACGTAACGAAGGATGGCTTCCGGAAACATTCCCTGCTGGGTAGCACGTTCCATAGTGTTGCCGATGCCATATTCCTGAAAATATTGGGCGGTGAAATTGGTTTTGAATTCAAAAAAAGGGGAACTTTTGGAAAAATTTGCTTAGAGCCAATTAACTAAAGCTAGAGATACTGTGGAAATAATAAAGTTCCAGCAAGGATTTTTGATCTTTTCTTCCCCGGCAAAAACGCGCACTGTGGCAGGTAGTGGCAAGCGTTTTTGCCGGGGAAGAAAAGATCAAAAAAGAAAAGATCAAAAGGGCTAGTTTGACAGATCACCAGATGCGCTATCTGCTGTACTACGTGGCCAGAAAGGTGCAACTCTAGGCAGAACATCAATATCGTCTCAATTACTATCCTGTTCTATATAAACCAATTTTTAACACCGTTCTATTACAGTAATTATTTCTCCCAGAAACCCTACCCCCCTTACCTTGAGCTTTCCCTTCAAATCATCCTCACAATAGGGCGGGAGCTGCTTGATATCTCCAATTAATCCATAATTCGCATTCGGGAACTGAACAAGAAGACTGATCAAAGTGCACTCCGGGAGTTGACAAGCTTCATCGATCTGGATCGTGGTGACGTTCGCGAATTGTTTGGAGTGTCGTGATACTGATTGTAGGGTGTCTGCAGTGACCACAATCACATTGGGCTCGTTGTACTTCATACAGATGGCGAATAGCTCGTGCTCTCGTTTTTTCATAGGAATGTCTCGAATCTCATCGATATTCTTTAGATACCTATTTCTGAATAGGTCACAGAGCAAATCGATATGGAACTTCCTTGGGTTGTTGTAGAAATAGGCCATTACCAAATCAACATTTCTCATTGGGAAGTCTTTTCCATGAGGGATTTCTCCATAAGCCAATCTTCTCAAGGTAGTCTCCATCCAAACAGGTTTGTCAAATTCAGTTTTACACTGATCCGGGAGCTCTTTCCAATTCCTCTCCGATACATATCTCAGAATTTTCAGATCAGTGTCCTTTACTTTTCTGGCGATATCGATCAAATTGACGCCGGCGTAATTGCTCTGGGAGACTAGGATCTGCTGACTTCCCTTGGATTTCTTCAATGCAGTGATAGCAGCCATTACGATTGTCATGGATTTTCCACATCCGAACGGGGAGCTACCCAAAACCATTGGATACTTTTTGGAGGTGATCATCTGCACATATTGATTTTGGTATTCGTTGAGAGACACTGGTGGAACACTTGGGAAGACGTATTTGGGTGTCGAGTCTGAAAAACGGCGGGAATGATAAGATTGTAGTGAATTTTTAGAAAGAATTATTTTTGAGCCTAGGAAAACAGTAATTCATTTTCGAATCCCAATTTCAGAGTGGTGTTGCATTAAAGTGCATTCACTAGTAAGTGAGCAGAATCATCATCAAAAAACTTCACGAGAGCGCGGAACAGTGAAACATGTATTCCGCGCCGCCACAGAATGAATAAAAAGATTATGAAGGCTAGTGTACCGCTTCGCTTGAAGAGAGGTTTGGCGAAATGTGAAAAAAGGCTCCGCGTCACATCACAACTAGCAATTACGCAACTGCGACTTTTCGCAACTATGACATTTCGCAACTGATAGTTTTGCAACTATCCATTTCGCAACTTCAGTTTTTAGCGACGACCATGGTTGGACGTTTTTGAGTTCAACTATGTTTAATTCACTATTCTGTGAAAAACACTGCAGCTTCTTTAGAGTTGCGGAATGTCGCAACTTCGAAATGGCTAGTTGCGAAATGGTTAGTTGCGAAATGACGCAGTCGCGAAATTGCTCGTTGCGATGTGACGCAAGGACCAAGAAAAGCTACAATTTTTCGCGTATACGGAACAATTTTTTAGTCAAAATGAAACTCATTTTTTCGCAACGGTATTATTCGCAAGTGGTCGATTTCGCATTGATCCGCATCACAAATTATTAGCAATTTTCCCATTTTTCGCAAAAAATTGAAACTCGGGTCAAAACATGGCGTTCTATATAAGAATTTTTGTGAAAATGGCTCGAAAAAAATATTTTTTCTTCAATTTCTTGAAAAAGTTTCGGAAAAGCTCAATTTCTACTAAAAACACGTGGGATTACTCCTGAAAATGCCACGTTTGTCACGAAATGAACTCTTCCATTTTTCGCGAATATTAGCGAAACTTTTTCGCGAGAAATGAAATAATTACGAATAATTTTCGATGCGGAACACTTGAGAATAATGCCACTGCGAGAAAATGGGAAACAATTCTGAAATGTTACGCGAAATTATGAAGCGAATTCCTTGCTAAAACGCGAAACATTTTTCGCAATTTTTTCGCGATGCGACACACTACTGCAGGCTATCCGACTCAAGAAACCGCACCGAAAATTTCTAAAACAGCAGCGCTGGCCACTACACCACAAACACGACAACAAGAAAGAGGAGAGAAGGCGTAGTTCTTCCAGTCTAGAAGAGGGACAACAAACCTTGACTATGATCCAAAACCTCGCTTCTTAGCGACGGTCCTCCATAGAGAGTCCGAATAATCCTTGAACCATTTTTATACGAATCTTCATCTTTCAGAAATCCATCTTTCAAATGACTGGCTCTCCTCGGCTCCCTCTGATATACCACATACGTCCTTCCATACCGAAAATCTATTTCTCTCATAGATTCCTCGGAAACTCTAGCGCAAATTTGAAGCAATCGATCCTTTTCGTTGGGGAGAACGGTCTCAATAGTGCCATCGTACTCCTTCTCGAATCCTTCGATTTTGATCCGATTGTTACAATTCCAAAGTCCTTCCGTCGGATATTTGAATGGATTCGGGATGGAGAAACGGATGACGTTATCCGATTTGGAGCAGTTTTGCATCAGAAATCGTCGTGAATCGGATCTTCCGTTGAAAATCGTCAGTACAGCGGACTGTCCCATTTGGGCACACAATTCAGTGACGTCTTCCGGTACGAATTTATGATCAATCTTGAAAGCGTCTACACCGATTTTGAATTGTTTCGTGAGTTTTTTAGAGGATTGGTATTTGTGAATAGTTCCAAGGGCAGATGGGCAGGAGACAAACTCTGAGGATCGTTTCATCAATTCGATTCTTTGCTCGCGGGTATCGCACCCTCCAATGAACTTGCAGCGAAGTTTCACTGGCACGAAGGCGTCTCCAGTATATAAACTGTTGAAATTGATCGAATCGGTTTCATTGAAAACCACCTTCATCGCCTCATTGAATCCCTTCGCAATTGCCAATCCAGTCTTCATAAAAGCGAATACAACATTCTCCTTGAATTTTCGAACCAGAACTCTCATCTCGGCAACTTCCCAAACCAATTTCGATTCTTGAGTCATTTTCAGAGCTTTTGGTGGTGGATTCAGCGGAGTTTTATTGATTTTGGAGAGTCTGGTTACCGATACAATGTCTCCCAGGAACAATTTTCCAATGACACTGAATTCATATTGTTTTGTGATTGTTCGATCGGTGACTTCCACAAAACAGAGGTCTCCACGATGGAATCCATGAAGATTCGTGTGACATGCCATCAGAATATACTTATCCTCCAATTCAGCGATCACACGGTAAAAGGCACGAATGGAGTCGTGGAATGTGAAGGAGCAATTGGTCGGGAGCAGTTTTCTATCTGTGGATCTTGGGAGAATCGGTTGATTTTTGTTGGAATCATTCCTCCATTCCCAGGATTTCGCAGCGAAATCGATGGCGTCGTCATGCCTGTACACATTTAGTTCGAAATTAGCTCCATGGAGGTTTTCAGCGTCTTCTTTGACAGTAGTTTTCACTTTTCGAGGGCGGGTGTAGAAGGGGCTGAAGGCGTTTTCGTCGAATTCTGACTTGCGGCATGCTTCGAAGGAGTAGTCTCTCTGGAACAAAAACATTACTAGGAGGGGAAAATGGCCTTCTTTTTAGGAATAGCAGGGTCGGCGCGCTTTTTTGGTCGCGTTGCGCAGTGGCCGGTACGACACCCCGCGATTCCGCAATTTTTCATGAATTTTTTTTTGCACTTTTCTGTCAAAAAATCATAGAAAATTGACAAACGAACACATATCTGACACAATCGAGCAAAAATTAGCCGGAAAAAAAAACAGAATCGCATCAATGTTTTCAAAAAAACTGGTTTTTCGGTTGATTATTGCCGAATTTGTTGGATATGTATTAGTTTGCCGATTTTCTATGATTTTTCGACAAAAAAATGCAAAAAATATTGAAGAATGATTTTTCTCAGTTCAAAAAACGAGAAAATTACTCGCGATAATTAATGCACGTCGCCCGGAATCGCGGATTGCCGTACCGGCCAGGCATCGCGAAGGGCCTGCTAGAAAAGACTCGGCTTTCGAGGCCACCCACTAACCTCTTCGATTTTCTTTTTTGCATCGCCGCCGCCTGCCAGTTTTTCGGCTTTATCTCCTGCTGCCGGCATCTTTCTGCAAAAAATTATTTATTTTATCAGAAAACCATTTTTCAAAAATTACTTACCTTTTTTCGTTGTTTTTCCCGGCTTTTGTCATTTTTCGACGGCCAGAACAGAGCGCACGCTGTAGAGAATTGAAAATTAGCAATTGCAGATGAGCAATTAGTTTCGAAAAGCGGAAAGTCCAATGGAGCGCGCTTGCCGGGAACAACAGTTGCAAATAATTTATTTTTGCACTGAAAAACAGACTTTTTGCCGATTGTTGCAGCCTACAATTCTTTTTTTCGTAAATCTGTAACATAAATGTGGAAGATAAGTCGATTATCTTTATATTGAAGTCATGAAATTTATTTTTATTCGCCTAAATTTGAATTTTTCACATTTTTCACCAAATTGTAGATTTTGAAGCTGAGAAACAACCAAATTAATCGATAAATGGTTCAAAATGAAAATAATCAACTGATCTTTAACATTTATGTTGCAGATTTTCGAAAAAAAAAATTTTTTGGCTGAAATATTCGGCAAAAAATCGGTTTACAGTACTAAAAAGAGAGCGTGAGAGACACAGAGAAAATTGTATCGAGAAAAGCACCAGCGTTTTTTTGCGGAAAAAAAAAAGAATGTTGTGAGACGCGTGGTTTCAAATTCCACGTCATTTACGGCAGTCCACGTGGCAAATTTGAAAAAGAACTGCAAAAAACGTGAAATTTATTTTTTCACGTATTTATTTTCTTCTTATTTTTTGAACTGGAAATCGCTATTTTTCCAGACTTTCAATTGAAAAACAACGTTGTTAAACGAAACTGGAAATGACATTTATCAACGAATCACGTTTTGAAATTAGTTCTTGAAAAGTACTGGAAAAGAAGCAGTGAATACTGTGAAAATAATAAAGTTTCAGCAAGGAATTTCAATTTTTTTCGCGGGGTCAAACGCGTGGCAGGGGCAGTACTCGTTTTTAGAACTGTGTAGAATAGAACTGCTACGAAATAGAACTTGCTACATAATGGAACTGTGCAAAATAGAACTGCTACGAAATAAAACTGCGCATAATAGAACTGTTACAAAATAGAACTGCTACAAAATAGAACTCTAGCAGTAGAGCAGCTTTGCAGAACAAAATTCAATTTTTTGCTCCAGAAAACGAGCTCCAAACAATTAGCAGCGAATTTTAGAAACATTTCTTTTAACATGTACAACTCCTACTAATTTTTAGAACCAATTAGTCACAAAAGTTCGATCGAATTCGTCTAATTAAAGAAGATGTATGTACCGCAAGAATTACGCGCCTTTAAACTACAGTTCTATTTTGTAACAGTTCTATTTTGTAGCAGTTTTATTTCGTAACAGTTCTATCTTGTAGCAGTTCTATTGTGTAGCAGTTCTATTTTGAGCAGTTCTATTTTGTAGCAAGTTCTATTTTGTCGCAGTTCTATTTTGCACAGTTCTAAAAACGAGTACTGTCCAGTAAATACTTTTTGAATTCAAAATTTTCGGTTTTATTGCGTTTTTGTGATAAATCGGCCTTGCACTAAACCATGTATTCGCATTGGAATTTTCAGAAACTTGTTTTGGTATTTTTAGAAAGAGCAAAATATACTGAAAACGGTGAATTGCGAATTTTGAAGCTGAGAAACAACAAAATTCGTCGGCATCTTTCACATTTATTTTTACAGAATTTCGAAAAAAAATTGTAGGCTGCAATGATCGGCAAAAGGTCGAGTTTTCAGTGCAAAACAATTTCGAACAATTGTTGCTCCCGGCAAGCGCGCTCCGCCGGACTTTCCGTTTTTCAAAACAAATTGCTAATTTTTAGTATGTTACAGCGTGCGCTCTGTTTCGGCCGTCAAAAAATGAGGGGAAAAACAAACGAAAAAAAGTAAGAAAGACTGTTTTGATATAAAGCAACAACGTTTTGAAACTTTTTCCCAATTAATTTGAGTCCATTTTCAGACGTTTACGACTTGCAATACCACATTCTTTCATAAAATAGGCAAAAACTCAGTTTTCTGCTGTTGAGGGAGGCTGATAGTGAGTATATACAAAATTGTTATCGAAATCTTGTTTAGACTTCATTTGTGAACCCAAAACACAACATTCCACAAGTTTTCTTGAGAAAAACTCTCGAAAAAATAGCCTGAGAATCAACTTTTTCAGATGGTCCTATCCTTATTGAACGGTCGAAAAACAGACTTTTGGGTGCCATCCGAGTACGAAAAGTGATAGAATCATGAAAAATTGTTTCTGTGGGTTTCTTCAGGCCCTGAACAAAACTGCATTGACAGATTTATTATAACTTTTTTTAGTTTTCTCAGAACACAAAAAATCGAGGGGGGTCCTATCCTTATTGGACGGAGTGTATTACTTTTCGAATTCAAACTTCCCAGTTGCATTGTGTTTTCGTAATTTTGTTAGTTTCTATTCGAACAATTCTGATCGTCTTCTATTTTTCAAAACTCAGTCTTCAATCATTTTTGCATTTCTGATGTGAAGCACTCCAAGAGCTAGTATTATCGTAATTCTTGGAAGCTGATAACAAATAGAAACATGAGACATTTCACGCAGACTTATCAAATAGTGACGAAAAAAACTGTCGGATAAAACTAATTTTACTAGAAATTGTAAACAATATCATTTAGACAAAACTTGAAAATCAGAAAAATAACCTCCTACCAAAAACCATTGAATGTTTCATGTTTCATAATGCTTATTTTGAGGAGCTCCAACAAACTGCAAATCGTTCCATCCAAACTATCAGTTTGTTTAATATCGTCTCTGAATTTATGTCTGTGTTGAAACAAGAAAATTTCAATCGTTTTCACATGTTTCAAAAGCTGGCTTGGATGACATGTCGGTATTTTGAAAAACCTTTTCAAAAGTCCGGTAACTTTAATAATAATCTGTGAGCTATGATCTATTTTTGAAACACGTTTTTTTCAACCATGAGGACTCTCTTGAGAGCAGATTATTGATGTCAATCATGCTCGAGTTGAAAAAAAATAATTCGTTGTTCCAGCTTCTTTTGAAGTTGCTATAATTCCAACACTGTTAGTCAATCATCTATTAGCTTACATGTTTCAGGAGCAAAACATTTGTTAGAGTTTTGAACTTTTTCCATTGATTCTCTTATCGGTGAACTGCATTTGCATATGAATAATATATGGAAATCAACAATTATTGCTGAACATTTTTTTTTCTTGTGCCTCATCTTCTGTGGGTTATATCTCAAAAACCAGCCATGGAATCAAAAAGTGCTCAACTGGAGAGTTGTTACAAATTACATGAGAAACAACTTTGTAGTTGATCATTTTTTCTGAAAACGCCTCCTTCAAAAGTTAGGGGTTTGTCTCCGAAGAGTACTCCCCGAGCGAAGGTTTAATTTCAAGAGCAAAGGTTTTGATTCACGTGTGAAATAACAGTGAATCTCGAGCGAAGGTTCCCCATTCAAGGCCCCATAACGTGACCTAAAAGTGATTTTCGTAAAAAATGGTAAGAGACTTTTCGATGTAACTCGCCGAGCTCTATTCGATGGTGTAAAAATCTCACCTACTTTTTTTTAGTGACAGGTCTCCTTTAAGGCGACTTTTAGAAACCGAGTTAAAATTAGGAGAGGTATTATATCTCGGTTATTTTCATACATGTCCGCGCATAATTGATTTTTTTTACTATGAAAGATGAAATCAAAAGCAATCATCTGGTGGTGTGTGAACAGACTATTTTTGAATTCAAAATATTCAGTTTCATGATGCTTTTTTCAACTTTTTAGTTTCCTTTTTTTAAATGAATGCGTTCCATAGACTCCAACACACATTTGTCCCTTTCTGATTTTAGGTTTTTTTTCAATCGTGAAGACACCCTTCTGAGCAAATTAATAATGACAATAATGAAAGCCTACTGTGTCCGCTTTTGCTATAATAAGCTGATTCCGAGAAGTTGAAAAGATTGATTCACTATTTCACCTTCTTTTGTAATTACAATAGATGAACTGCGATGTTCGTTGTGTAGTGTACTCAAATCCCGGGAGAGACGTCTTTATTAGTTTTGAAATGCTACAAGTAGTCAGTTATGAACTTTGCATTGTCCGACTTAAGGTAAACAGAAGAAGTAAATTTCTGCTTCAATCAGTGTTTAATTGGAAGCTGCGACTCAATTTTGATAGTTGGTCTCTGTCATTCACAATAATTTACAAACCCGCTTTTCCAATACAACTTGATGTGTGAAAAAAACTAAAACTTTGCAATGTGAACATCAGCTCCCGCTCCAAAACAACATTATGGAAAAATTGAGATCAATTATGTAAGATCTTTTATAATTCGAAAAAAAAACCAGACGATTTGTGCTTTGAGGATGGGAAGTTCGAAAACTCAAAAAGTTTGCAGTTTGTTTACTGTTTTGTCAACCCAATAAGTGATTTTACAAATTAGAAGTAACAGTAGTTTTTTGAGAAACATGTTTTAAAGGGACAGGTACTTTCAAAGTGAAAATATCTCGACACGAACTTTGACTCCACCATTCCCAGAGGGTATCTTCGTCAAATGTCAAATGAGTGGATGCGACTGTCATTTCTGCTCTCTCAGTTGACCCCTCAGCCTTGGTCTACACTGCATCCCCCCTTTCACTATCTTTCGACTCTTTATCGATTTTATTTTCTTCTGTCATACCCATTCCCTTTGTCATTTTCCCTCCAAAAGAAACTAATTTTTTTTTCAGAATGCCAACTCGAAATCAAACTCCTGATGAGCTCAAAAGCTGTTCACTATTCCAACTGTAAGCTTATATTTCAACTACTTCCCCTCTAAAATTGTATTGGTTACAGAATCAAGTACTCTATCCGTTCTGAGACATGCATGGAACATGTGAAATCGATGACACCAAAAAGACCGATGAAATTCAATATAGAATGCGGTAGTTCTTGGTTCACTTTGAAACTTTTTCAGGGCGATCAACCAGAATTTAGTTGGATTCTCTCTGAAGACGTTAAGATTCATGTTTTTAAAATGGAAAGAAGTAGCGAGAAGAGAAGTGAGTTTTATAGGGTTTTACGCTACCCTAAGAAAATTCTAAGGCAATTAGAGGGAGATTTTTAAAATTATTTTTTCAACTTTTCAGAAGTAGTAAACTTCAACGGTCAACCTGCCCTCACAAAAATTGATAAGGACAACCACATCTTCACATATTGGGACTCACCAATCAAAGGAATCTGTTCCTTGCTTGACTACTTCTCAAACCTTTTCGATTCTCCACCAATCTATGAGTTTGAAATAACAGGAGGTACTGTTGCAGATAGGAAGAAAATCACAACCTGGATTAAAAACAAAAGAGCTTCTAAAGGTAAGGAAATTATTTATAGTTCTTAGCTCGAAATATTTATATTCCAGTGGAGCATTGCTATGTGGGTATGGGTGTTAAGCTCGCCAGCAAAGAATTGACTTCTATTCTTGGCAAAGTCAAACCAACAGCTGCCCTGGACCTGCTTTTGGAAATGAATGCCGATTTCCGATACAAGATGCCAAGAAACCTCAAAACTTTTTCTTGTCATTCTTCTAACTGGTTAACTAAACAAGAAGTTATGAAGATGAATTACGAGCTTATCAATATCGACGTTGAAAAGTTCAGTTATCAAGACTTAAGTGATTTCGCAACCAAATGCATTGAAGGAGGACTTCCAGCACTCCAACATTGTTTCATTGAAGCCAAGGATTTGAAGAGAAACTTCAAAATAATTGCGGATGGTATTAAGTACGACAGGACCTGGTCAAAACTATATGTTAGAGTGGAACGTAGAAAGTAAGTTCAAAGTGTATCCTTCAATTTCAATTAATTTCTTTTAGATACACTCGTTTCTCCTACTATGTCACCGGTATCTACGATTACGAGCGAGCGGATGGTAAAACCGTGACGATTTGTGCTTCGGAGGGAAGGGACAAGCATTGTGTACTCCATCTTTATGTTTGGACAAAATAAGGGTGACTATGATAAACTTTCAAAGATCTTCAATAAAGCAAGGTGTCGAAAACGAGGCCGCAGCCGAGGCTTTCGTTTTTTTGTTGACAGTGTCGATGTCAATTGTTACCCTTGTTCTTTCATTGTGCTATTTTAAACAAAAGTTCAGTTTCAAGATTTCTTCTTCTTTTTAATAAATTATTATTCAATTTTGATTCACATAGCCAAAAATTGGATCAAAAATGATAGCGAGAGACCATTATTCAATGATTTCCGTTGAGTGTTTGCTATTGTCCATCTACTTCCTGTAAAAATTTAGAGATCACCGAGAGTAGTTATTCACAGAAATGACCTACTTTTCAGCAATATTAAGGTTTTTCATCTCATCATTCAACCCGGATGGATCCTGCTTTTTGTCTCCTTTGTTATTTCTCGGCATCCGCCGACCACGATTTCTCTTCTTTTTTTCGTTGCTAGGGGCGGCTAACTCGGCAGGCTCCTCGACGACATTTTTCTCCAAATCTCCAGTTTTATCCGTCTTCTGACGATTGCGTCCCCGTTGTTTCTGCATTTTTTTCTGTTTTGAATCACCAGCTTTCACCAGAGCTTCCTGGGCATTTTGTTCCGTCGGATTGATCTGCTTGGTTTTATTTTCTTTGTTTTCAGTCGAATTCACAGGGTTACTCGGATTTTCCAGCTCCTTCTTAGTGGTGGCTGCTTTGCGATTCCGACCTCCCCTTCTCCGATTTCTTTGTGGATTCTGGTCATTTTTTGAGTTTTTATCGACTGAGCGTGCTGCTTCGGGACGGTTTTCTTTGGTTTCTGAAGGCTCTTGACTGCTGGGACCAGGATTTTGATTCTTCTCTGCTCCTTTGTCCTTTCTTCCTTGTCCTCTTCTGTTTTCTTTATGATTATTCATCTGAAAATGGGAATTTAGTTCTGAAACTCGGATCCAACTCATACCTCTTTTTTGTTATCTTTGCCAGCTTCCGGCAAATCTTCACTAATCGCTTCTGGATCTGGACTTGATTTTTTTTGCCGACCTTCTCCAATTTTATCCATTTCTAGAAGCTGCCTATCGACTACTTGGAACGGTGGCTTGTTCTAAGATGATATAATTGAAGAAGTGAAAAAAATTCCCTGACAAACCGTATCCACAACACATCCATTCTCCTCTGCCCTCTTCAAAATGGTCCTCCAGTACTTTGCCTCACTCAATCCCTTCAAATTTCCAATGACAATCGTGGCTTGACGAGCTCTGGACATTGCCACATTCAATCGATTACTCAGTTGCATAAACTCGGAGATCTTCTCATTGGTGCAACACAAAACGATGACTTCTCGTTCCGATCCTTGAAATGCGTCTACCGTACCACACTTGACCTGCGTTCCACGGAATGAATCAATCAGCAATGTGGTCTGGGCGGCATAGAATGAGATGACTCCAATATCAGATGGATGTAGTTTGTAGCCATCCTTCTCCTCCATCAAACTCTGGACGATTTGTTTCACAAGAAGTTTCTCAGTTTTATTGGCACAAGAGGTGCCAACCTTGTATCCTTTGTCCTTGTTATCCACACAGATAAGTGGGTATTCTGGATTCGGCCAGATGTCCGGACGCTTTCTCATGAATTCATTCCGTTGCTCCTCCTGGACTCCGGAGATAAGTTTTCCATCATAGAAGAGTTCGCTGAGGAGGGCAGTGGTTTTTGGATGGCATCTGTACACGTAACGAAGGATGGCTTCCGGGAACATTTTCTGTTGGATCGCACGTTCCATAGTGTTGCCAATTCCATATTCCTGAAAATATTGGGCTGAGAGGTTGTGGAATCAGAAAACTTTCATCATCAAAGCTTCCAAAACTGGCTGTGGTTGATTTTATGAAAAACGTCAAAACTGGGTTGAAAGAGTGTTTTGGACACACGTGTGAAATGCACGCCTTCAAAGTTCAGAATTACTTAAACGGAATTGTAAGTCTTAACAAAACCGAAAAAAAAACTGTCATATTACTTTTTTTTCACAAAACCCCTACTGCTTACCTTGAGTTTTCCATTCAAATCATCCTCACAATAGGGTGGAAGCTGCTGGATATCCCCAATCAATCCGAAATTTGCTTTCGGAAACTGAACAAGGAGACTGATCAAAGTGCACTCCGGAAGTTGACAAGCTTCATCGATCTGGATCGTGATGACATTCTCCATTCCTTTGGTGCCACGTGGCAAGGATTGCAGGGTGTCCGCAGTAATAACAATCACATTTCGTTTGTTAAACTTCATACAAATCTCGAACAGCTCCTTCTCTCGTTTACTAACAGGAATGGTGCAAATTTCACCGATATTCTTTGAATACCGGTTTTTGAATAGCTCGCACAGTAAATCTTTAAGAAACTTCTTTGGGGTTCGGACAAAGTAGGCCAGTATCAAGTCCACATCTCGGATTGAGAAGTCTTTTCCATGAGGAATCTCTCCATAAGCCAATCTTCTCAAGGTAGTCTCCACCCAAACAGGCTTGTCAAATTCAGTTTTACACTGATCCGGGAGCTCCTTCCAATTCCTCTCCGATACATATCTCAGAATTTTCAGATCCGTGTTCTTGACTTTTCTGGCGATATCGATCAAATTGACACTTGCATAATTGCTCTGGGTGACTAGGATTTGTTGACTGCCCATGGATTTTTTCAATGCAGTGATAGCAGCCATCACGATTGTCATGGATTTTCCACATCCGAACGGGGAGCTACCCAAAACCATTGGATAGTTTCTGGAGGTAATCATCTGGACATATTGATTCTGGTATTTGTTTAGGGGTACTGGTGGATCACTTGGAAAGACGTAATTGAGAATGGGGTCTGTAAGAAATCAGATGTACTCCAAGAGATTGCAAATTGTTCACAATTTTTAGAATAGCTCTGTTTATAAAACAAGAGAAAACTGTTTCAGAAACCTTGAAGAGAACATGAAAACTGAAAATTCGGCAAAAATGTCCCCAGTTTCGTTTTCGAGTTTTTCAAAATCAAAAATTTCAGGCTTTTTACTTCCAACGTACCTTGACTATAGTCTAAAACCTCCGATCTCAGAGATTTTCCTCCATAGAGAGTCCGAATAATTTTTGCACCATTTGACCACGAAGCTTCATCTTTCAGAAATCCATTCTTCAAAAAACTGGCTTCCTTGGGCTCTTTCTGATATACCACATACGTCCTTCCATACCGAAAATCGATTTCTTTCATCGATTCCTTGGACACCCTGGCACAAATTTGAAGCAACCGATCCTTTTCATTAGGCAGAACTGTCTCAATAGTGCCATCAAATTCCTTCTCATATCCTTCGATTTTGATCCGATTGTTACAATTCCAAAGTCCTTCCGTCGGATATTTGAATGGATTCGGGATGGAGAAACGGATGACGTTATCCGATTTGGAGCAGTTTTGCATCAGAAATCGTCGTGAATCGGATCTTCCGTTGAAAATCGTCAGTACAGCGGACTGTCCCATCTGGGCACACAATTCAGTGACGTCTTCCGGATAGAATTTATGATGAATCTTGAAAGCATCCACACCAATTCTGAATTGATCCGTAAGCTTTTCAGAGAATTGGTATCTGTAGACAGTTCCAAGAGCTGAAGGGCAGGAAACGAACTTGGAGGATCGTTTCATCACTTCCAATTTCTGTTCGCGAGTATAATAACCTTCGAGAAATTTGTAGCGAAGTTTCACTGGCACGAACGCATGGCCAATATACAAGCTGTCAAAATTGATGGAATCGGTTTCATTGAAAACCACCTTCATCGCCTCATTGAATCCCTTCGCAATTGCCAATCCAGTCTTCATAAAAGCGAACACAACATTTTCCTTGAACTTTCGCTCGAGAACTCTCATCTCAGCAACTTCCCAAACCAATTCCGATTCTTGATTCATTTTTAGAGCACGTGGTGGTGGATCCAGCGGAGTTTTATCGATTTTGGATAGTCTGGATACCGAAACAATATCTCCCAGAAACAACTTTCCAATGACACTGAATCCATATTGTTTTGTGATTGTTCGATCGGTGACTTCCACAAAACAAAGGTCTCCACGATGGAATCCATGAAGATTCGTGTGACATGCCATCAGAATATACTTATCCTCAACTTCAGCGATCACACGGTAGTAGGCACGGATAGAGTTGTAGAATGTGTAGTAACATTTGGTCGGGAGCAAATTTCGATCTGCGGATCTTGGGAGAATCGACTGATTTGTGTTGGAATCATTCCTCCATTCCCAGCTTTTTGCAGCGAAATCGATGGCGTCTCTGTGTTTGTACTCTCGCAGTTCGAAATGAACTACATGGAGGTTTTCGGCATCTTCTTTGACACGAATGGATTTGTCATATTTACGAGGGAGAGTGTAGAAGCGACTAAAAGCGTTTTCGTGGTATTCCGACTTCCGACACGCTTGAAAGGAGTAGTCTTTCTGAAAAAAAAAACGTTTTAGGTAACGGCGGAGGAGTTTCTCTTGAAAATTTCAGAATTTCTTATTTCAAATTCAAAAATTTGTTTAAGTTTCACCAAAAACCAACCTCTCTGACTTTCTTCCGAGCATTACCACCGCCTGCTAACTTTGCCAATTTTTCTGTTACCGGATTCTTTCTGCAAATCAATCTTTTAAGAAAAACTTTTTTGAAAAATTACTTACTTATTCCTGTTGTTCTTCATTTTTTTGAAGTTTGCAATCAGTCAAAAAAAAAGCGGTTTTCAAGCGAACGATGAATTTTAGGACACTTTAGGTGACACTGATTTGAACGTTTTCACGCATTTAGGATGAGCAATCCCGTTAGAACGGTCTGCAAAAGCGCGTGATTGTGTTTGCGTAATTGAAAAGACAGAAGCAGAAGAGATGAAAAGCAGTACGGTAGCAGAAAAAAGTTGAAGGAGGAGAAGAGAGAAGAATGTAGAAGGATGGAGGAAGGAAGGGAAGAAACAAGAGCGGGGACGAACATTTTATGAGAGGCGTTGTTATGAATCATTTTTTTCTCACTTTTTTGTTTTGAGAGAAAAAAATGGAATTTAATATATAAGATTTCTCTGGTGTTTCTACTTAAACGTTGAAGCGAACTGCTTATGTTTCTGAAAAAACGGCTAACATCATCAATTTTTTCACCAGCTCATAATGTTTTGAATACTCATAGGTTCATGCTGATGTACTAATTTTATGTTGCTTTCGAAATATTGAAAAATTACAAAAGAGAACGATTCATATGTTTATTTTGTTAGAAGCTTGAGGCGAATAGATGAAAAGTGCCGCCGTAGAAGCGAGGGACAAAGAGATGAAAATGGGGACTAGACAAAGGTCACATAGCGTCTAAGAAGAAGCCGAAAGAAAAAAGTAAAAGATATTACGAAACGGGAAAGAAACATCGGAATAAAGTTATAAGTCAAACAGAAGAACCATTCTGTACTGATGTAGGAGACCGGGAAGCACTTCAAGTTTAGGAATTTCAAACTTCATTTTCAAATGAGAAATCGCTCCAGAAAGGGACCTGAAAAAAGGAAGAAGCGGGAGGAAGCAATACAGATGCTAGTAGCACCGGTGCAGAAGTATTGGCAAAAACTTCAGAAGTAAAAAAAACGGCATCCTCTCACGCTAAAAAAATGACCGGAATCCACAAAAAAATCGGAAAAATGTGGTCGGAATCGTGGAGCAGACATACGAAACCCACGGAGACAGATCTGGAATTTTTTTGTAATTTTGTCAGTTTCTGTTTTTTTTTCTCCAGCTCACTATTTTCCTCAGCTCATAATGATTGAAATAACGTTGTAGAGAGACTAACCAACTAAAAAACTAATCAACTTCCCGCTAATCAACTAATAGATTAACGCTTTCGAAGTTTTCAACAATCACAGCAGGATACCATGAGCCTGACCGCAAAGAGGAGATAAGTGCCGCAGTAGAAGTGAGAGACAAAGATATGAAAGTGGGGACTAGACGAAGGTCACAGAGCGTCTAGAGTAAGCCAATAGCAAAAACAAAAGGAATTACGCAACGGGAAAAAATATATGAAAGAAAAATCTAGGTCAAGTAAAAAGAATAAATCTGTATCGAATTGAAAGACAGAACGAAAACATTAAAGGGGGTTAGAGATATTGTAAGCCAAAAAAATCAAATTCTTATAGACAAAATTGTCTGTTTCAAGAACAAAAAGTTACGCTTCAATTCTGGTCACCGGCAATATTAAATCGACAGAATTTGGAAAACCTTTTGGAAATCGGAATAAAGTTGCAAAAGCTATAATGTTTCGGTGAACCTCTTGTTATTGGTTTTTGTCAGGAAAAAGGAAAAATCAAGAGAATTTATAAAAACTCTCACAGATCTTGTTAGGAACAAGACTGTTCGCTGCTTCGCGGCTCACTTTTGAAAAATGATGTTCGCGGCTTCGCCGCCCACTATTCAGGAAAAGGTCAAGGTACTTTTCTAACTCCGTGAACCTTTTGATGCCGAGAATGACAAATCATTCTTATATATAAAAAAAGAAGTGAGGGTTGTGTGTAAATATATATATTCATTTGTTTGTCATTCTCGGCATCAAAAAGTTCACGAATTCAGAAAAGTACCGTGACTTTTTCTGAAATAGTGAGCTGCGAAGCCGAGAACATCATTTGTAAAAAAAAGTGAGCCGCGAACAAAACAATACTGAAGCGCCGGAGGCGCGGCAGTCTTATATATATATATATATATATATATTTACACACAACCCTCACTTCATTTTTTATATATATGAATGATTAGCACAATTAGAGTTTATTCAAATGTGTTGTCCAGAGTGCGAAAAAACAAGAAAAAACAAAAATAACTGTCTAGTACAAAAACTATTCATGAATTCTGTAATATCGAAACTTATATTCTTGCAAAATTAATTCATTCCGTTCATTTTCATAGTTATATTCATGTTTTCACGAGAAAAAGTGGCCTTTTAAAGGTACATAAACAAGGCTAAAATGCGCGCCGAAAAAGAATAGTTCCGTAACGATACCTTTTAGTTATTTTGACCTGCATAACGCCTCGTTTGTCTCAGTTTATTCACCTCTAAAATGAAATTTTTTTCCTCGCGAGAACACTATTTCTTTCTAGAGATTCCAAAAATTAACCATGAGCCATCAAAGCGCTACCAGTGTCCATCAGCTGCAGAGCTACTCTTTCGCTGTTATTTTCGTAAGTCGGAGTACACACGTTCAGTCCCAAAGGGCTTTTTTATATTTGAATCTCAACAAAACTTTTTTAATCTTTATTATTATTGTTGTTTTTCTTATAGGTATTGTTCTTTTCTTTCTTCCTGAATACATTAGTTTTGTTGGCCAACGAGCAATCTCGCTCTGATACACATGCCCGATCCCTCCCCTTCTTCTCACCAGTCTTAGCCCCGCCTCTTCTCCGCGTGGTGAAGCTGTGGTCGGTCATTCTTATTGCTTACAACTTGTAGGAGAAGGTGACCAAGCCTCCTCCTCTTTTCTTTCATCCCCACTTTTTTTCGTTGCCATTTTTCATCTTATTGCGTTTATTGTTAGGGACACTCTAACAACTTTTTATCCGAGATGTTTTTGTGACGGGCCGGATCTTGTCAGGAATTCAAGGTCCGGCCCGGCCCGGAGGCCTGAATTTCTGCTGGGAAATTTGAAAATTTGAAAAACTGAGGGAAATTTTGTGCTCCGAGAGGTATATCAGGCATTAAAGCATAAGTGTTGGGCCTTTCAAGCATGTAACACTACTTCGATAAATTTTCAGTAAAAAAAGTAAAATGTTTCGAATCCGTTTCTGCTCTAAAAAAAACATTTTTTTGAATCATTTTCCCTCCAGAAATCTAATTATTTTTCAGAATGCTATCTCAAAATCGAACTCCTGATGAGGTCAAAAACTGTTCACTATTCCAACTGTAAGTATATAATTCAACTACTTACTCTCTAAAATCATGTTTTTTTATAGAATCAAGTACTCATTGAGTTCTGAGCAATGCATGAAGAGTGTGAAATCAATGGATTCACTTAGACCAATGAAATTCAATGTAAAATTCGAAGCTCCATTCAATGAAAAATTCAAGTTTTCCGATCTTTACCCTACTCATACTATCACTTTGACTATCTTTCATGGCGAGCAACTAGACAATAATCGCAGTCTCTCTGAAAACGTTCACATTCATATTGTTGATGACAACCTGAGATTTGGTGTAAAGAGTAAGTTTGAATAGTCTCGGCCAAACTCCGCTACAGACGCGCAGCATTTAGGGGATTATTAACATGGGCTCGTCAATATAGGTAGTGCTGCACAGCAATTATGAAGATTAATTTTATAAATTCACAATGCGTATCCAAACTTTCCTAAATGCACATTCACTTGCCAATAACTTCTTATTTGACTTCCACACCGCTGCTCGTCATTTCAGTAGACATGACGGTCACTATTAGCTATGAGACATCCTTTAGAAAATTCAACTTTTGTGGAGGTACCCTCGAAATACTATCTCACAAATTATGGGAATTTATTCTGGCCAACCTGTCTAAAAGTGTGTATATCTCCAGAACCGTCGAGGGTATCAAAAAATGATCAACTGAAGATTGATAGAACATACAATTTTCAACATTTTTGTAGTACACGCCAACTTCCTAGCTGTGACACCTCGCGAGTTACAGACGACCTAATTCTCAATAACCAAAAACTTTAAACTTTTTTGAAAAAAAGTTTCATTTGAATGTACAGATTTTGTATGGAAACACAATTTTTTTGTCAAACTTTTTTTAGTCAACGGAGCAGTTGATCATGACAACAGAAAGTGTTGAAAAAACTACAAAAAGTCTCAGAGAGCCCGCATCGCTGCGTAATTGTATCACCCGAGAGGATAGCCTTCTTAAAATGACATTTTTCAAATTTTCAGAGAAAATGAACTTCAACGGCCTAATTGTTCGCACAGATATTGAGGAGGAAAACCATATCTATACATATTGGGAAATTCCAATCAGAGGAATATGTCACATGCTTGATTACTTCTCGAACCTTTTCAATTCTCCACCAATATATGAGTTAAAACTAGGGGATAAAACTGCAGACAGGAGGGAAATTACTAGTTGGATTAAAAAAAACAGAGGTTCTGAAGGTGAGACAATTTTAGAGACTTGAAGTTCAATGCTTATTTTTTCAGTGGAGTACTTGAATTTGGACGAATTGAATTTGGTCACCAGTAAAGAAATGAATTGTATGCTACGCAAGGTCAAACCAACTGCCTTAACCCTCAATTGGATAACGCAACGCGACTTTCGATGCGAGTTACCAAGAGACCTCAAATTTTTCTCCTGCAGTTCTGACTGGTTGACTAAAGCAGATCTTCTGAATATGAATTATGAGCTGATCGATATAGAAGCCAAAAAAATCAGTTATCAAGACATCAGTGACTTCACAACAAAATGCATCGAGGGAGGACTTCCAGCCCTTCAATACTGTAAGATTAAAGCATTGGATTTGGAATGTAACTTTGCAATCATTGCAAATGGAATCGGCCACAACAAAACCTCATCAAGTCTAAAAGTTGAAGTGGAAAATAAAAAGTAAATTGAAAATATACCATTCAATTTCAGTTCGTTTATCTCAGATATACTCGATTTTTCCAACATATTCATGGTGTCTATGATTACAAACGTGCGGATGGCAAAACAGTGACGATTTCCTCGAGAGATAAGGGACATTTGGAGTTTTATCTATATGTCTGGACGAAACAGTGAATTCATTGACTAATTTTTTTCAACAAGTGTTACTTTTTTTTAAATTTTAAATTCTTTCAACTTTTCCAAACAAATTTTCTGATTTCAGAACTTTTCCTTAATTTCACAAGTTTATAATACGTTGCTTTAATCAGATAATGTTTCCTGAAACGATGCCTATGATTTCGAAACTATTTAAAACAGCTGTAGAATTCACATTTTTAGAAGAATAGAAAGGCAAATCGATGTGTGTCCCTGAATACTGTATCACATTTCGGTTTAAGCAAAAAAATTATACGCTGAAAACGGAATAAAACAACTAGAAGATTATGCATAGACTAGAGCATTGAGGTTGGGAAATCCGAAAACTGAGAAGTGGAGACTGAAAGTGGTGAATGACTGCTCTCACTGTTCCGGGTGCCATTATTGTTCCAGGTCACTCAGTCTACAAAAATGTTCGCTGCCTCAATCAGCTGATATCATTTTTGTAAAGTTACCACTGGTATTGAGGCAAATGCAAGTTTTGCAAACTCCGAAAAATAACGTTTCATTCAGTATTATTGAAAGGTGAAACTGTGCTGTAAATTCATACTGGAATCTCAAAAAAAGTTTCTTATCTTAATATTGGGTAACAGTAAAAATATCTTGCCAATTCTCATCGAAGTCTGGCATTTTTCTTGGTACCGCTGAATTTAGTTTGGAGAATAGGATGCAATGATAGCATCTTCAAATTTCAAAAATGTCCGTTTCTAATTACTTTTTTCTGGTCAGTAGTTTTAAAACCGCTATTATTTTCCAATTGGAAAACTCACTTGTGTTCTTTTTTCAACACTTCTAGGTTGTCGAAATTTTGCAAAATTTCTTCAATAGTCAGATCCACTCTACACAACTGATCGAATTCCATACGGAAAAAAACCGGTTTTCAGCTTTTGTCAGCGCCAATTCTAGATGCACAGAGTTCGACGAGTCTTTGGGAACCCGAAATGGAGTTGCAAAACTTAAACGGTTCGGTGATCCTCTATCCTGTTATTATAACATCAAATGTTCTCTAGTATTGTCTGTCAATTCTTATTTCATATTTTCCAATCTTTCTGAAACGGTCGGGCAAAATGGAAAAGCAACGGAACATCATTTTTGAATTGATTGCTTAGTGGAACATTGTGCATGATTTGTAAACCTGTTGAAACAGCTAAATAATTGTCGCGCACTGACGAGAATTTGTTTGCCACAGAACATTCTCTTTAAAGGGACATGTTATTTGGAAGGAAGGGTATCTCGACACGAACTTTGACTCCACCATTCCCAGAGGGTGTTTTCGTCAAATGAGTGGAGGCGGCGGTCATTCCTGCTCTCCCAGTCAGTTGACCCCTCAGCCTTGTTCTCCACTGCACCCCTTTCATTGTCTTTGACCTCTTTATTGATTTTGTTTTGTACTGTCGTACCCATTCCTTTTGCCATTTTTCCTCCAAAAAACTAATTTTTTTCAGAATGCCCACTCGAAACCAAACTCCTGATGAGCTCAAAAACTGTTCACTATTCCAATTGTAAGTTTATAATTTAACTACTTCCCCTCTAAACTCATATTTCTTATAGAATCAAATACTCTATCCGTTCTGAACAATGTATGGAACATGTGAAATCAATGACAACAATTAGACCAATGAAGTTCAATATAGAATGCGAGAATTCTCGGTTCACTTTGAGAATTTTTCATGGCGAGCAACCAGAAAATAGTCGCTATCTCTCTGAAGACGTCGCCATTCATGCTGTCGGAATGTCTAGAAGTAGGGGAAAAGGAAGTGAGTTTGAATAGAATTATAGTCGAAAACGCTGCCGCATATTAGAACTGGCTGTAGCACAGGGGTCAAATCGATACTCGGAATAAGAAGTATTGAATGTGTTTCAATTATAGGCTTCCGCGATATTTCATGAAGATTTTAAAGCTACCAGTCCTGATACGGGGTAGAACCCGATCGTGAAAGTAAAAATGCTTTATTTTTCATTCTTACAGAACGAGAAAACTTCAACGGTGAACCTGTTCTCACAACTATTGAGGAGGACAACCATATCTTTACATATTGGGATTCTCCAAACGAAGGAATCTGTTTCATGCTTGACTACTTCTCAAACCTCTTCAATTCTCCGCCGATTCATGAATTCAAAATAAAAGAGAGTACTGTAGCAGACAGAACGAAAATTACAAACTGGATTAAGAACAAGAGGGCTTCTAAAGGTGAGACAATTCATGAAAGTTCTAAGATTGAAGTATTTTTTTCCAGTTGAGAATTGCTTCGTTGACCCATTTGTTACGATTGCCAACAAAGAACTGAAATCTATTCTTGACAAAGTTAAACCGACTGTTGGATTGGACCTCTTATTGAAAATGAATGCCGATTTCCGATACAAGTTACCAAGTGACCTCAAATCTTTTACCTGTTTTTCATCCAACTGGTTGACTAAGCAAGACGTCATGAAGATGAATTACGAGCTTATCAGAATAAGTGTTGAGAAATTCAGTTACCAAGATTTGAGTGATTTCGCCAACAAATGCATTGAAGGAAGACTTCCAGCCCTTCAACATTGTTTTATTGAAGCCAAAGATTTGAAGAGAAATTCCAAAAAACTCGCGGATGGCATCAAATATGACAGAACATGGTCACGACTAGAAGTTCGTGTTGATCATGAAACGTAAGTTCAATGTGTACCTTTCAATTTTAGTCAGTCTCTTTCAGATATACTCGGCTCTCCCCCAGTGTTACCGGCATTTACGATTACGAGCGAGCGGATGGCAAAACCGTGACGATTTGTACCTGGGAGGGAAAGCATTGTGTACTCCATCTTTATGTTTGGACAAAATGAAACCGAGTACCGGTTCTGACAGCTTTAGTATCATGTTTCTGTTATCTCTCTATCATTTCGTGTTTTTTTAAGTAAGCTCAGATTGTCTCGTTGCAACTTTCTAATTCAATAAAATTTTATTTCTCATTTCCACATCTTCATTATACCGAATAATTGAGACACATGGGTTTGGTTCATGAGAAGTGCCAAACTGTAAACAGTAATATTTCTGAGAAGAAGTTATTTATCTTCTTCTGTTTCACTAGGCTCATTTCAGAGATGGTTTTAATCATCAACTATTATCCTTTCTCGAAAAACACCAATCTATAAGATGTGTGAAACATTGAAAAGTGAATCAGAAGTATCCCAAAAAATTATTGCTACGCAACCCAACGGAACGTTTACTGTTTACTAGAACAATATCCGCAATTTCAAAACTATTCGAAACGGCTGAAAAATCATAATTCCTTTGTCGGAAAACGAAATGAAATGGTAAAAGCTAAAACGGTTCGGTGACCCTCATACTTGTTTTTGATTTTTTGGGTTCACGTTTGGAGAGGAGGATATCTTTGATTTTTTCAAAGGTTGTTGAGCTAACAACAGGAAGAAGTTTTGAAAACTTTATGCGGTTCTGCGTTTTGTGCTCTCAGGGTCCAGTTGTTTTTACTTTACTTTGTTAGATACTAAAAACTTTTATGTTTTAGCCCCGATGACTAGCCCTGGCAGCTGGTGTGGTTCATTCGTTCTGTGCTCAAACCTTTTCAGCAACTAATTTTATTAAAGCATTTTTGTAAAACAATAAAGTCTGGTGTGGACCAACGGAGTATTAACGATCTACTAACTATTCAAGCAAATGTAACCTTTTGAAACAGTCAACAAATTTCCAGACCGCCGCCTGTCGGAAGAAAATCGTGTTCATGTAAAACGAATGAGTGACAAGTTCATTGAAGCCTCTACAAACACGTTCAACACCAACACCGTCACTTTTCTTCTGTGTAGACCTCGGTGTGAATTAGTAAGATAGTATTACTGTTACACAGTATTGAGGTAAATTAAAAAAAGAGAATGTAGTTCAATAGCATCACCTGTCGATCTGAATTTTCTTAATTAGTGCTGTAGAAGTAAAAGTAATACTTCAGAATTCGGAAAACAGCAGAGTTGTCTTACCTTTATTCAACTCACAATAATTATTTTCTAACAAAAGCCAAGTAGTATTAGAGAAAAAACTATTCTCTTTGGAAAACTGGAGCATCTATGGAACGTGTGAAACATTGAAAATATGATAAGAAACATCAAAACCGTTCGTAGCAAAAAACCGGCGAACTGAAACATTATTTCAAAACCTACTGAAACAGCTGAAAACTTATCGATTTCGGAAGAGTGCTCTCACAAAACATCAATATATATATATATGGAATGTGTGAAACATTGAAAAATCCAGAAACTACTGGAACGATGTCCATGATTTCGAAACTTCCTGAAACAGTTATCTTTTTAGTTTGTTACAGGTATTAACATCACACTTAAATTCAAGAAATTCATTCTGATATGCATAGTTGATTCATAAAAATTTGAACAATTTGGAAGCTGATCACAAAATGAAACTGGAATTGGCAAAGAAACGTGAAAGAGAGGAATTTGAGAAGTAGGAGAGGCGAATCGATGTGTGTATCCCTGAATACTGTATCACATTTTGGTTTCAAAGAATAAGAATTAGAATTATAAATTATATACAGAAAACAAGAACAACTAGAAGATTATGCATAGACTAGTGCATTGATGTTGGGAAATCCGAAAACTGAGAAGTGGAGACTGAAAGTGGAGTATGACTGCTCTCACTGCTCCGGGGGCCATCATTGTTCGAGGTCACTTCGTTTACCTGGAAATTTGATTGAATTTCAGGTTCTGAAGATGATTTTGGGTAGCCAGAACAAAAAAAATATTATTAACTTTACTGCTTCAACCAGTCTTTAGATTCCTTCAATTTTTTACATATCTATTCGGCAACATATTCTGAGTCATCTCAAATTTGTTTTTCATTTCAACGAACCTGTCTATCATCCCCATCATCACCGTTTGGGATGTGTTGCTTAATCGATGAATGCAATTCATACGGTAGCCCATTCAAGGTAGCCAAGTTGAACAACGCCAGGAACTGTACATTATCGTCTTCTTGTTGCGACAAATGCTGTAAACTTCCATTTGTGATCACTAACCATTTGAAAAAAATAGTGTCTTACCTCAATACTGGGTAACAGTAATAGTATCTTGCTGATTCTCATCGAGGTCTGCACGGAAGAAAAGTGACGGTGTTGGTGTTGAACGTGTTGGTAGAGAGCTTCAATGTACTTGTCACGGACTCGTTTTACATGAGCACGACCTTCTTCGGATAGGCGGCGGTCTGGAAAAAAGTTACTGTTTTGTGAAGTTTATTTTTGATTGAGGAGTTACGAGAATGATAATGTCGGGAGTGTTTGAATATTATTGTCTCGAAAAGTTAGTATAGTAAACTAGGCTTGCTCCAAAAACTAATTCTGCGCAGCCAGTTAACTTATGAGCTCTAAACAGAATCAACGCCTTCAGGATCACAAATTCTCCCTCATCCATGTCCATATCTCTCATCGGAATCACCAGATCCTCCATCAAGTGTTAACTGAGAATTCGGAAGTAGTGATTGCATCCCGGATCCAGTTGTTTTTGGTTCCTTGTCTCTTGGATACCAACTTCCATTCACCAAAGAAACACCGTCACAGCCGGCTTTGAAGGTCTGAAATTCGATTACTGTTTCAACCTGTTTTCAATTCGCGAGAAGCTAAATATTCAATAATTGGACGCGGCGATTTTTTTTGCAAGGAGTAAACTAACCTTATAAGTATGACACAATCAATTCACTGAAACCACTCGATTCCTGAGAAGAGTATACTGATCAGTTGGGGATAGCTCTTGGTAATCCTTCATGATTTTTGCATAGTCTAGACATAAAACAAATGAACGACACTAGGCAATATGCACATCTTCCAGGGTGGTTAGGCGTTCCAGGGCTAGCCATCGGGGCTGAAAAATGCAGTTTTTTGGAGAGGTCAGTTTTGGAATGTTGGGTTACATAGTTACAAGTTGTGTACTCAACTTTACTAGACCTACTGTATTGAGATCGACAAAAATGTGAAAAAGAAACAGTAACATTTTTAAAATTTAAAGACTACCGAATTTCCTAGCCGCTAATAGAAACAACAACTTGAAAAGAAAAACTCACCGGTGTCCTTTTTGCCACAACTCCAGGCTGTCGGAATGCAGCCTCAATAGTCACATCCACTCGACACAATTGATCAAATTCCATACTCATAAAATCACAATTCTCATCGATTAAATTCTCAGTTGCCTTCTCCAAATCTATCAAATATCTAACTAGCGGAACATGAGAAAGTGCAGCTGATGTGGATTTTTGTGGAACTTCTATTTGAGGTGTTGGAACAGTCTGATCCCTCATTATTAGATTCTCGGAGAAGGATCGGCTAACGACTCCAGGGATATTCTGTTAGTTGAATGAGGTGACAGTGGTGGTTGGAGGAGTTTGGGATGTTGAAGTGGAGGGGATGGAGATGGGCTGCACATTTGCTAATTGGAACATAATCGATGCAAGAGGAGTTAAACACTTTTATCACATCCCGATTACAGTAAACTTTTAACATACCGTGGCAGAAGTTGGATAAGGGGGTGATGTACTTCCTTCATTATTGGGATCCTTGGGGTTCTTCTTATGCTTATCTCTTTCTGATTGAACTGCTCTTGCATCCATTCCAACGGTAAAGCACTTCCGTAACCTGCATGCCCTACATCGGTTACGGTATTCCTGGACGATAAGGCACTTTCCACCAAATCGGCAGACGTAGTCACGTTGTTCCCAGATACTGAAATACAAATCTCTATGTCTACTGTTTCAAGTAACTGATAAGTGATGATATGAATAATGTGTAACAGTAAATTTTATTCGGATACTTATTCTAGCAATGACATACGCGTTCAACTGGACTCTGCTATTTTAAAAATAAAACGGTGAGCTCATAAACATGTCAAAATGTGGATCTCGGTGAGTTTGTACATGTGGAGAATCAGAATCACTTTTCAAACGACTTGGATCGCACAAGACCGGCTACAGTGTCCGGGCTCACGATATGGTCCCGTTAACAGCAATATTTTTCTGAGAAGAAGTTATCAAAGCTTTCCTGTCTTACCAGATTTCCCTCAGAGTTTGCACTCAATCGAAAAAATTCCCATCAATAGCAATTGAAGTCGCTGTTCTTTCCACAGCAACTCTGTCAGATGCATATTCAACTCAATGGAATCTTCCACATACAGAAATAATCGAACAGTATCATATACCTCACTTTTATGACTTGGCAAGATTAATAGTACCTTTTAATTATGGTATATAGTGCCCTGTGTATGCGCAGCGGATACTGTCATCGGAAGCATTGTTCAAATTTTTTGAACGTTTTGAAACCGTATCCTTTGTGAATGTTAGAAACGCCTATGTGTGTCGAGGGCTGCAGTTTCTTTCTTGAGACTTTGATTCAAAGTATAACTATTCTTTGTCATTCATACGAAATTCGTTATTATATTCCCAAAGATGTAAAGTCTGAAAAATCACTATTCTCTATAAAAAGAATATATATTTATGTAGGGTGTGAAACATTGAAAAATGAATCAGAAGCAACACAAGAATTATTCAATTTAATCTAACAAGAACTGTTCAAGGGACAGCGTCCTTGACTTCGAAACATTTTGAAACAGCTGAAAATTGATATTATATTCGTATTCGGAGGAACGTGCGTGTTTTATATTCAAAAAATTCATTCTGATATGTATAGGTAATTCATAGAAATTTGAACAATTCGGAAGCTGATCACAAATAGAAACTGGAATTGGCAAAGAAACGTGAAAGAGAGGAATTTGAGAAGTAGGAGAGGCGAATCGATGTGTGTATCCCTGAATACTGTATCACATTTTGGTTTCAAAAATAAAGAAAAAAAAATTATAAATTATATACAGAAAACAAGAACAACTAGAAGATTATGCAAAGACTAGTGCATTGAGGTTGGGAAATCCGAAAACTGAGAAGTGGAGACTGAAAGTGGAGTATGACTGCTCTCACTGCTCCGGGGGCCATCATTGTTCGACGTCACTTCGTTTACCTGGAAATTTGACTGAATTTTAGGTTCGGAAGATGATTTTGGGTGGCCAGAACAAAAAATTTTGACTATAAACTTAACTGCTTCAATCAATTTTTAGATTCCGTCATATTTTTAAATCTCTATTGGTCTCACTCTAATTTTTCATTTCAACTGACCTGAGTATCATCCCCATCATCACCGTTTGGGATGTGTTGCTTTATCGATGAATGCAATTCATACGGTAGTCCATTCAGGTTAGCCAGGTTGAACAACGCAAGGAACTGTACATTATCGTCTTCTTGTTGGGATAAGTGCTGCAAATTTCAATTCACCAACTATCTGTTTAGAAAAAAACCTTCTTACCTCAATACTGGGTAACAGTAAAAGAATCTTGCTGATTCTCATCGAGGTCTGCACGGAAGAAAAGTGACGGTGTTGGTGTTGAACGTGTTGGTAGAGAGCTTCAATGTACTTGTCACGTACTCGTTTCACATGAGCACGACCCTCTTCGGATAGGCGGCGGTCTGAAAAAATAACTGTTCCGAGAACTTTATTTTTGCTTGGGGAGTTAGCAGAATGATAATGCTCGGAGTTTATGGACTTCACTGTCTCAAAAAGTTGGTATAATAAACTAGGATCGCTTTAAAAACTAATCGCATGCCTATGTACAGCTCACGAGCTCTAAACAAAATCAAACGAGGCGGCGGTCTGAAAATAATTGACTGTTTTGGGAAGTTCATTTTCGCTTGAGAAGTTAGGAGACGATAGTCTCAGTGTTCATATTTTTCTCTCGTTAACATTACCGTATCACTAAACTGGGACAATGAAATAGGATTTCTCGAAAAGCTTCGAAGCGAGAGCAAAAAACTCACGAGCTCTAAACAAAATCAACGCCTTTAGAATCACAAATTCTCCCTCGTCCATATCCATATCTCTCATCGGAATCACCAAATCCTCCATCAAGGGTTCACTGAGAATTCGGAAGTAGTGATTGCATCCTGGATCCAGTTGTTTCTGGAGTTCCTTGTCTCTCGGATACCAACTTCCGTTCACCAAGGCGACACCATCACAACCGGCTTTAAAAGTCTGAAATTTGAATTCTGTTTCAGTTTGTTTTTAAGTTGCTATGAGTTTGAAAAAATGTCAATAACCTGGGGATGTATAACCAATTTTCATTTTGCAAGGAGTGAACTAACCTTATAAGTATGACACAACCAATTCACTGAGACCACTCGATTCCTGAGAAGAGTATATTGGTCGGTAGGGGATAGTTCCTGGTAGTCCTTCATGATTTTTGCATAGTCTAGACATAGAACAAATGAACGACACCAGGCAATATGCACATCTTCCAGGGTGGTTAAGCGTTCCAGGGCGAGCCATCGGGGCTGAAAAATGAGGGTTTTTGAAGAGATCAACTTGGTAACAGTGATACAAGTTTGGGCCTGGAGTTTACTAAGCCTACTGAATTGAGTTCCGACAAAAAGGTAAAGTCGAAACATTAACACTTTTAAAATTCATAGATTCCTGTTTCACATTTTTATTTTTTTGACAAACAGTTTTTCCAACCAATAGTTGCTGTAAAATTTCTGTTTGACTCACCGGTGTCCTTTTTGCAACAACTCCAGGCTGCCGGAATGCTGCTTCAATAGTCACATCCACTCGACACAACTGATCGAATTCCATACTCATAAAATCACAATTCTCATCGATTAAATTATCAGTTGCCTTCTCCAAATCTATCAAATATCTAACTAGCGGAACATGGGAGAGTGCAGCTGACGTTGATTTTTGTGGAACTTCGATTTGTGGTGTTGGAACAGTCTGATCCCTCATTATCAGATTCTCGGAGAATGATCGACTGACCACTCCGGGGATATTCTGGTAGTTGAAGGAGGTGACAGTGGTGGTTGGTGGAGTTTGGGATGTTGAAGTGGAGGGGATGGAGATGGGCTGTAAGATTTAAGTCTTGATACATTATCGAAAAAATAAACTTTGTTTTTTTTAATCACATTCCTAATACAGTAAACTTTGCACATACCGTGGCAGAAGTTGGATAAGGAGGTGATGTACTCCCTTCATTATTAGTGTCCTTGGGATTTTTCTTATGTTTATCTCGTTCTGATTGCACTGCTCTTGCATCCATTCCAACCGTAAAGCACTTCCGTAACCTGCATGCCCTGCATCGGTTACGGTATTCCTGGACGATGAGGCATTTTCCACCGAATCGGCAGACGTAGTCACGTTGTTCCCAGATACTGAAATACAAAACCATACTTTACTGTGCCAAGTGACTGATAAGTGATGATATGGATAATGAGTAACATTAAGTCTACTTCAACTACTTCTTTTAGTCAAGACATACATGTCTAACCTGCCCTGCCCTAACTTTCTTCAAAATCAAGACTGAGAGCTGATGAGCATATCGAAATGTAGTACTCCATGAGCTATGTGCACTAAAATCTGAATATGATGTTCACATTTGAACTGCCCCTTTTCAATATTTTCCGGTTTCGAATCGTGGTTATCTAGGCAACAACTTAGATCTTCACATTAGATTCTTGCCTGAGATAATCAAGAATTGACCTGGCACGCCTTCTAAAACTTTCAAGTTATCAAGTGCTTCGGAACCGCCCAGTTCTGACCCGGTCAGTTTCAATACGGGGTACCATCCTGAATAAGGCTAACCTCCTTCTGAAAAATCCTTTACAGCCATTACAAGCAATAGTTCCATAATGTCTTCCGGCTCGTGAATCCCCACAAACTCGACATTTCATCCCTGTGAGTTCTGAAATATAAACAAGGAATATTTGAAAAGCTTCAGTCATTTTTTAAAACTAATTTGCAAAAATGTTTTTTTCAAATTGGGAAAATCATGACTTGATTTTCAGTTATATTTTTACAAACTCTTTGAAACCGTTCAAAAAACTCCTTCTTTTTTCAAAATCATTGCATTCTTGTCTGACATTTGGTCAAAAAAACAAGAAGTATCAAATTTATTTTAGTGCTGAAAAACATCAGTCTGAGACAATGTCATTTTATACCTTCTATTCTCCTTTAAAGGAGGACTGAAGTCACAGAATTTTATTTTTGATTCCGGTAGATTATCACAATCTGAACACTTTTTCCTCTTGACGCACATGTCGAAAATCGCTCTGAAACGAGATGTACCGCTCCAAATACATGAAATCCACTTCTGTGGACGAAGTTTCTCCGCTACGTGGCCACACGGGGAAATGATAATTACTGTTTTTCCAC
>GL380328.1:39606-50710 GCA_000143925.2 Caenorhabditis brenneri
ATTTGGAAGCTGATCACAAAAAGAAACTGGAATTGGCAAAGAAAGGTGAAAGAGAGGAATTTGAGTAGGAGAGGCGAATCGTAGGAGAGGCGAATCGATGTGTGTATCCCTGAATACTGTATCACATTTTGGTTTCAAAAAATAAGAAAAAGAATTATAAATTATATACAGAAAACAGACAAGAACAACTAGAAGGTTATGTATAAACTAGTGCATTGAGGTTGGGAAATCCGAAAACTGAGCAGTGGAGACTGAAAGTGGAGTATGACTGCTCTCACTGCTCCGGGGGCCATCATTGTTCGAGGTCACTTCGTTTACCTGGAAGTTTGACTGAATTTTAGTTTTCGGGATGATTTTGAGCGTCCAGAACCAAAAAAGTTTGACTATTAACCTTACTGTTTCAACCAGTTATAATAATCTTTTAAGTTTTTGCATGCATGTTGGGGGCGTCGTAGCTTTTCAGCAGGACCATTTTCTACCAACCTGTGTATCATCCCCATCATCACCGTTTGGGATGTGTTGTTTAATCGATGAATGCAATTCATACGGTAGACCATTCAAGTTAGCCAGGTTGAACAACGCCAGGAACTGTACATTATCATCTTCTTGTTGGGACAAGTGCTGTGAAATTCGTAGTGCGAATACTGTCATATCAAAAAAGCTAATTTACCTCAATACTGGGTAACAGTAATAGTATCTTGCTGATTCTCATCGAGGTCTGCACGGAAGAAAAGTGACGGTGTTGGTGTTGAACGTGTTGGTAGAGAGCTTCAATGTACTTGTCACGGACTCGTTTCACGTGAGCACGTCCTTCTTCCGATAGGCGGCGGTCTGAAAAAAATTCTCTGTTTTGAGAAGTTCATTTTTGCTTGAGGAGTTAGAATACGATAGTCTATTAGTTGATATTTCGATCTTCTCGACTTTACCGTATCACCAAACTCATATAGTCAGTTATGCTTGCTTCGAACGCTAGTCCCATGCTGAATTATTACTTACGAGCTCTAAACAAAATCAACGCCTTCAATATCACAAATTCTCCTTCATCCATATCCATATCTCTCATCGGAATCACCAGATCCTCCATCAAGTGTTCACTGAGAATTCGGAAGTAGTGATTGCATCCCGGATCCAGTTGCTTTTGGAGTTCCTTGTCTCTCGGATACCAACTTCCATTCACCAGAGCAACACCATCACAACCGGCTTTGAAGGTCTGAAATTTGAATTCTGTTTCAACCTGTTTTCAATTTTCGACAAGCTAAAACTTCATGAATTTAGAACGGTGATTTAATTCAATAAATTTTCGATTCGTAAAAAGTAAACGAACCTTATAAGTATGGCACAATCAATTCACTGAAACCACTCGATTCCTGAGAAGAGTATATTGATCAGTTGGGGATAGTTCCTGGTAGTCCTTCATGATTTTTGCATAGTCTAGGCATAGAACAAATGAACGACACCAGGCAATATGCACATCTTCCAAGGTAGTTAAGCGTTCAAGAGCCATCCATCGGGGCTGAAAAATGAAAGCTTTCAAAAAGATCCTTCTTCACTGGCACATTAATAGATACGGCTGAAATGAGTATGGCAAAAAGGTAAAGATGAAACAGTAACAATTTTTAAATTTAAAAATTCCCGTTTCTCATTACTTATGTTCGGTCAGCAATTTTATAGCCGACAATAAAAAGCTTACAATAAAAAACTCACCGGTGTCCTTTTGGCGACGACTCCAGGCTGCCGGAATGCTGCCCCAATAGTCACATCCACTCGACACAACTGATCAAATTCCATACTCATAAAATCACAATTCTCATCGATTAAATTATCAGTTGCCTTCTCCAAATCTATCAAATATCTAACTAGCGTTGAAACCGTATTTCTAGTTTCAGGTCAATTTGAAAACGTCGATGGCTGCAATTCCTTTTTCGAGACATTGAAATTTAAAAAATTTACCATAGCAGTTCATGATAACTTTTATGTAACTTTTCGTCTTTTTTTATAAGTTTCTAGGATTCACGAAGCCAAATCAGTCTAACATTTTTTCTGGAAAAACTGAGTATCCTATGGAGAATGGTAAACATTGAAAATGAATCAGAAGTAACACAAGGACGATCAGCCGCAAAAACTCGAAAAGAATTGTTCGGGGAACAGCGTTCTTAATTTCAAAACATTCTGAAACAGCTTTAGAATTATCAAATTAATAAGGATTTTCCGTACTTTAAAACTGATTGATAGTAAAATTCATTATGATATGTATAGAAATTCATAGAAATTTGAACAATCTGGAAGCTGATCACAAAAAGAAACTGGGATTGGCAAAGAAAGGTGAAAGAGAGGAATTTGAGAAGTAGGAGAGGCGAATCGATGTGTGTATCCCTGAATACTGTATCACATTTTGGTTTCAAAAAATAAGAAAAAGGAATTATAAATTATATACAGAAAACGGACAAAAACAACTAGAAGATTATGCATAAACTAGTGCATTGAGGTTGGGAAATCCGAAAACTGAGCAGTGGAGACTGAAAGTGGAGTATGACTGCTCTCACTGCTCCGGGGGCCATCATTGTTCGAGGTCACTTCGTTTACCTGAAAGTTTGAATAAATTTGAAGTTCTGAAGATGATTCTGGGTGGATGGAACAAAAAAGTTGACCAACTGCTTCAAACCAATTTCATAATTCCTTAAGTTTTTACATATCTGTTAGGCTGTTCGTCATCATATCTATCCAGAACAAAAAATTGAGCTATTAACTTTACTGCTTCAACCAATTCTCATAATGCTTGAAGTTTTCGCATGTCTGCTAATAGCAAGATAACTATTCTACCAACCTGAGTATCATCCCCATCATCACCGTTTGGGATGTGTTGCTTAATCGATGAATGCAATTCATACGGTAGACCATTCAAGTTAGCCAGGTTGAACAACGCCAGGAACTGTACATTATCATCTTCTTGTTGGGACAAGTGCTGAAACATTACTAGTGCTATTATTGACATATCAAAAAAGCTAATTTACCTCAATACTGGGTAACAGTAGAAGAATCTTGCTGATTCTCATCGAGGTCTGCACGGAAGAAAAGTGACGGTGTTGGTGTTGAACGTGTTGGTAGAGAGCTTCAATGTACTTGTCACGGACTCGTTTCACATGGGCACGACCTTCCTCGGATAGACGGCGGTCTGGAAGAAATTGTTGTTTTGAGAATTTTTTTTTGCTTGAGGAGTTACGAGAATGATAATGTTGGGAGTTTTTGAATATTAATGTCTCAAAAAGTTAGTATAATAGACTAGGCCTGCTTAAAAAACTAATCCCGAAACTGGAGTATAACTCACGAGCTCTAAACAAAATCAATATCACAAATTCTCCCTCATCCATATCCATATCTCTCATCGGAATCACCAGATCCTCCATCAAGTGTTCACTTAAAATCCGGAAGTAGTGATTGCATCCCGGATCGAGTTGTTTTTGGAGTTCCTTGTCTCTCGGATACCAACTTCCATTCACCAGGGCAACACCATCACAACCGGCTTTGAAGGTCTGAAATTTAAATTCTGTTTCAACCCGTTTTCAATTTGTGAGAAGCTAAATCGGCATTGATCTCCAAAAATTGCGTAAAGAAAACAACTTGCGTTTTGCAAAGAGTAAACTAACCTTATATTAGAAAATCACAACAACGGAACTGCGCGCCCCATTGCGAATCGACGCGACCGTCCTCATTTTGTGTGCTATTTCGCTTTCTCTGCCGGTTAGAGAAAAAGAAATAGCACACGTAAAGAGGAGGGCCGCGTCGATTCGCAATGGGGCGCACAGTGCCGTTGTTGTGATTTTCTAATAAGTATGACACAACCAATTCGCTGGAACCACTCGATTCCTGAGAAGAGTATATTGATCAGTTGGGGATAGTTCCTGGTAGTCCTTCATGATTTTTGCATAGTCTAGGCATAGAACAAATGAACGACACCAAGCAATATGCACATCTTCCAAGGTGGTTAGGCGTTCCAGGGCTAGCCATCGGGGCTGAAAAATGAAGAAAAAAATCACATCCCGGATACAGTAATTTTTGGAAAACTTACAGTAGCAGAAGTTTGATAGGGAGGTGATGTACTTCCTTCATTATTGGGATCCTTGGGGTTCTTCTTATGCTTATCCCGTTCTGATTGCACTGCTCTGGCATCCATTCCAACGGTAAAACACTTCCGTAACCTGCATGCCCTACACCGGTTACTGTATGAGGCACTTGTCACCGAACCGGCAGATGTAGTCACGTCGCTCCCAAATAATGTAGTACAAGCTTCTATATCACCGCTTCAAGTAACTGATTAATCGTGATATGGATTATAGGTAACAGTATGTCTCTTTCTGCCACTATTTCTAGTCATGGCATACATGTTCAACCGGGTTCCATTATAAACTTTCTCAAAATCAAAACTGTGAGCTCATAAACATATCAGAGTGTGGATCTCTGGTGAGTTTTATAAATCTGGAGAGACAGAATCACTGTTCAACCGATTTGGATTGCACAAGACCGGCTACAGTGTCCGGGCTCACGATATATTCCCGTTAACAGTAATATTTTTCTGAGAAGAAGATATCAAAGTTTTCCAGTCTCACCAGGCTTCTCCCAAAAGTTGCCCTCAATCGAGAGTATTCCCAATAACGACAATTGAAACCGATATCCTCATCAGAACAACTCTGTCGAGATGCATACTCAGTTCAGTTGATACTTCCACTTACAGAAATAATTGAATAGTATCATACCTTACTTGTATGACTTGGCATGATTTATAGAACCTTTCAATTACTGCGGATGATTCTCATGCAATATCTTTGAAAACATTTTTCGAAATTTGTTAAAGTTTTGAAACCGTATCCTTTGTGAATGTTAGAAACTCCTATGTATGTCGAGGGCTGCAATTTCTTTCTTGAAACTTCGCTAACAAAAAAAATATTCTAATGTGTATAACAATTCTTTGTATTTCATATGAAACACCTCGTTTTTTAGGATTCGCGAAAATGGAAATCCGGAAAAAGAAGAACTATTCTTTCCGGAAAAACATGATTATCTATGGGATGTGCGAAACATTGAAAAGTTAATCAGAAGTATCACAATAGGATTAAACCAGTCGGTGGCGCCGCCTACGGCGGCTCACCTCCTTTTAGTTCGTCGCTGCGCTCCTCAATGGGGGGGGGGGTTAATTTGCCACGCCTAAACTCATTTTTGATCATTAGGCAGTGATGCACCCTAAGCCTCCTTCCTGTTCCAAAAATGTTGCTAATTTGAACTCCCGCCAAAAATTTCGAAAATTTTAATTCCCGCCAAAAGTTTTGATAACTTGAATTCCATCCAAAAATTCTGAAAATTCGAATTCCCGCCATAATAATCAAATGTTTTTACGTTTCAGGAAGTTCCTAGAAGTTTCTGGAAGTTTCTAGAAGTTTCTGGAAGTTCTGGAACATTCTAGAAGTTTCTGGAAGTTCTGGAACATTCTAGAAGTTTCTGGAAGTTCTGGAAGTTCTGGAACATTCTAGATCTTTCTGGAAGCGTCTGGAACATTCTGGAAGTTTCTGGAAGCGTCTGGAACATTCTGGAAGTTTCTGGAAGCTTCTGGAACTGTCTGAAATTTTCTGGATGCTTCTAGAATTGTCTGGAAGTTTCTGGAATCTTCTGGAAGGTTTTGGAAAGTTCTGGAAGCTTCCGGAACATTCTAGAAGCTTCCGGAACTTTCTGGAACTTTCTGGAATCTCCTAGAATTGTCTGTAAGGTTCTGGAACATTCTGGAACATTCTAGCACTTTCTGGAAGCTTCTGGAAGCTTCTGGAAGCTTCTGGAACATTCTAGAAGTTCTGGAAGTTCTAGAACATTCTAGAAGTTTCTGGTAGTTCTGGAAGTTCTGGAACATTCTAGAAGTTTCTGGTAGTTTTGGAAGTTTTCAGTAGCTTCTAGCAGTTTCTAGAATTTTCTGGAAAGAAGGAGAATGTTCTGGAAGGTTATTCATCCAGAGCTTGCTAGTTGAGTTTTCGGAGTACCATAACTACCGTTATCCTACAGTAATCTCCACCATTTTTTGATGATGTACTATTGGGGTCCCTTAGGTAGTACATGCAAAAAATGGAACAATTCTGAGCACTTCGAACCCGTTTTCTAGCTATTGCTGAGTTAACTGGTTACTGTAGCTACCGTAATCCTACAGTAACCCGTGCTCCAAACTTTATAGAATTGAAGCGCTCGGTGATCCATGGCTACATGCCAAATATGATAGGAAACGGTCGAGGGGTACAAAAGTTATTCAGTGATAAGTGCGGCACAGACACACACACACACACACACAGAGCTATTCCTTTAGTATATAGAAGAGATCGAGAAAAAATCCAAAGAACTGTTCAGAGAACAATTGATTTGATTTCAGAACATTCTGAAACAGCTGAAAACTTATCGAATTCGGGGGAGTGCTCATACTTTAAATTCAAAAATTCATTCTGATATGTATGGGTAATTGATAGAAATTTGAACAATTTGGAAGCTGATCACAAAAAGAAACTGGAATTGGCAAAGAAACGTGAAAGAGAGGAATTTGAGAAGTAGGAGAGGCAAATCGATGTGTGTATCCCTGAATACTGTATCACATTTTGGTTTCAAAAAAGAGAAAAAGTTATAAATTATATACAGAAAACAAGAACAACTAGAAGATTATGCATAGACTAGTGCATTGAGGTTGGGAAATCCGAAAACTGAGAAGTGGAGACTGAAAGTGGAGTATGACTGCTCTCACTGCTCCGAGGGCCATCGTTGTTGGAGGTCACTTCGTTCACCTGGAAGTTTGACTGAACTTTAGTTTTCGGGATGACTTTGGATCGTTTGAACAAAAAATTTGACTATACACTTTACTGCTTCAATCAGTTTTTAGATTCCGTCACATTTTTACATATCTATTGGTCATCTCAAATTTGTTTTTCATTTTACCAACCTGAGTATCATCCCCATCATCACCGTTTGGGATGTGTTGCTTAATCGATGAATGCAATTCATACGGTAGCCCATTCAGATTAGCCAGGTTGAACAACGCCAGGAACTGTACATTATCGTCTTCTTGTTGGGACAAGTGCTGAAACTTTTCGTATGAAAACTATATTTTAAAAAAAAGTGTGTTACCTCAATACTGGGTAACAGTAAAAGAATCTTGCTGATTCTCATCGAAGTCTGCACGGAAGAAAAGTGACGGTGTTGGTGTTGAACGTGTTGGTAGAGAGCTTCAATGTACTTGTCACGGACTCGTTTCACATGAGCACGACCTTCTTCGGATAGGCGGCGGTCTGAAAAAATTATTGTTTTGAGAAGTTTATTTTTTCTTGAGGAGTTAAGAGAATGATAATTGTTGGTTTCCTCGACTTGACTGCCGTAGAAAAATAGACTAGGCTTGCTTCAAAAACTAATCCCTTGCTAAAGTAACTCACGAGCTCTGAACAAAATCAACGCTTTCAGAATCACAAATTCTCCCTCATCCATATCCATATCTCTCATCGGAATTACCAGATCCTCCATCAAGTGCTCACTGAGAATTCGGAAGTAGTGATTGCATCCAGGATCCAGTTGTTTTTGGAGTTCCTTGTCTCTCGGATACCAACTTCCATTCACCAGGGCAACACCGTCACAACCGGCTTTAAAAGTCTGAAATTTGAATTCTGTTTCAGTTTGTTTGTAAGTTGCGAGAAGCTTACAGTCAATGATGAATCACATGAACTAATTTTCAATACGTAAAAAGTAGACTAACCTTATAAGTATGACACAACCAATTCACTGAAACCACTCGATTCCTGAGAAGAGTATATTGATCAGTTGGGGATAGTTCCTGATAATCCTTCATGATTTTTGCATAGTCTAAGCATAGAACAAATGAACGACACCAGGCAATATGCACATCTTCCAGGGTGGTTAGGCGTTCAAGAGCCATCCATCGGGGCTGAAAAATGGAGGATTTTGAAGAGATCCTTTTTCACCGGCACATTAATAGATACTGCTGAATTGAGTTCGGGAAGACGGTTAAGATGAAACAGTGAAATTTTTGAAATTTAAAGATTCCCGTTTCCCAGTGTTCTTGTTTGGTCAAAAAGTTTTTGCCGCTAGTGATAACAACAACTCGAAAACAAAAACTCACGGGTGTCCTCTTGGCCACGACTCCAGGCTGCCGGAATGCTGCTTCAATAGTCACATCCACTCGACACAACTGATCGAATTCCATACTCATAAAATCACAATTCTCATCGATTAAATTATCAGTTGCCTTCTCCAAATCTATCAAATATCTAACTAGCGGAACATGGGAGAGTGCAGCTGATGTGGATTTTTGTGGAACTTCGATTTGAGGGGTTGAAACAGTCTGATCCCTCATTATTAGATTCTCGGAGAAGGATCGACTAACGACTCCTGGGATATTCTGGTAGTTGAATGAGGTGACAGTGGTGGTTGGAGGAGTTTGGGATGTTGAAGTGGAGGGGATGGAGATGGGCTGTAATATTAACAATGCGTACTAATATCGGAAAAGGAAGACTTTATTCTTTATCACATCCTGAATACTGTAATTTTTGGAAGACTTACAGTTGCAGAAGTTGGATAAGGCGGAGATGTACTTCCTTCATTATTCGGATCCTTGGGGTTTTTCTTATGTTTATCTCTTTCTGATTGCACTGCTCTGGCATCCATTCCAACGGTAAAACATTTCCGTAACCTGCATGCCCTGCATCGGTTACGGTATTCCTGGACGATGAGACACTTTCCACCGAACCGGCAGACATAGTCACGTTGTTCCCAGATACTGAAATTGCATACGTGATTTCACTGTTTTAAAAAACTGATAAGCGATGATATGAATAATGAGTGATAGTAGGTCGTGCTTCCTATGCTATTTATTTCTAATCATTCACATAAATGCTCAACCTGCCCCTGCCCTAACATTATTCAAAATCAAGACTGAGAGCTGATGAGCATATCGGAATGTAGTTCTCCGTAAACTCTGTGCACTAAAATCTGAATATGATGGTCCGATTTGAACTGCCCCTTATCAAAAATTTCCCGGTTACGAATCGGGGTTATCTAGGCTTCAAGTCAGGTTTTAGCACTGTTTTTTCGGCAAACAAATGAATTTTCTAAAACTTCCAAATTATCAAGCGTCATCTTCCAGTTCTAATCCGGTCAGTTTAAATACTGGGTACCATTCTGAATAAGGCTAACCTCCTTCTGAAGAATCCTTTACAGCCATTACACGCAATGGTTCCATAATGTCTTCCGGCTCGTGAATCCCCACAAACTCGACATTTCATTCCAGTGAATTCTGAAAATAAACACTCAATTTAAAATGACAAAACTATTACCCTATAAAATTGTTTCACTTTTTACTAACTCTTTGAAACCGTTCAAAAATTACCTTCTTTTTTCAAAATCATCGCATACTTGTCTAACATTCGGTCAAAATCAGAAAGTCTTTGAGGCGTGTAAATGAATAAATAATAGAGGCGACTAGACTGATTTGGTCTTCTTCCTTCCCCTCCTCAAATACTTTCCCCCCTCCCCTCTTCTATTATCTATCATCTCTCGAATATCGGAATACACATGTTTGCGCAACTAGTGCACTGTAACATTATTATCCACCCCGCCAATTCTCACCCCGTTTTCTCTAAAACTCTCCGGGGAATACTCTCTCGTCCGGGGGAATACCCTCCCCGGGGGTGATCTTTTGATTCTTATGGCGTGTAGTGAACAATGAAACAGGTCTATTTAAATATAGGAGAGGAAGGCACTATTCTTTGCTTCTTGTTGCATATGTACTGGAGTCTAGTTCATGCAAATATTAATATGGGTATGACTTTTAAAAATTTTGGTTTGATTGGAAGGAATCAAAAGATCGTGAGAACTAGGGAAGGGAGAGATGGTTATCAGAGATTCTGGGGGAATACCTTTGTTGACCTTTGAAGAAAGAGATAAGGGATCAAAAAGAAGGAAAGGGATGCACGTGAAAAGGAGATGCCGTAACTCATGAAGGTTCGAGAATATTGAAGGGAAACCTTCAATTAAACAGCACCGCGTGCACCATAACGGTCCAAAAATGACGGTTTCAGCAATGTGCTTTCAGATTAGCCCGTTTTGATATTTCTGCTCGGAGTGTGGGAACAGTAAGGAAAATCATTATTATGATTAGATTTGAAGAATTTACTGAGGTGTAGGCTCATAAGAACTATAATGTTGCACGCTGATGAAAACAGTCAATTGCGGTCGTGGTCAGAATTGTTTATTATGAAATAATTGAAACGGACTAAACACTTCTACCTGATACTGTCATGATGAAATATAATGATTAATTAAAAAAATACTGCTAAAATTATCACAACGCTGTAAAACCGTAAGGAAAAGTTGAACGGAAGTTAGAGTTTAGAGAAATCTTAGCGGTTTCAAGTAGTTTGAAAAAATATAGCTACGTTACTACGACTAGTAAGTCACTAAAAAGCCTGGGAATGACTAAGACCTCTTATAAACGTGAGCTAATGAGCTTTCAGTGAAATAGTTAACCTACGGTTTCAACAAAGTGTTTTCCGTTGACAATTTCTGTAACCTTTGCTTTATTATATTCTCCGTTACGAGTATTTTCATCAGTAAACTTTTATTAGTAGCCGCTGAACATGACAACTGTAACGGATCTATTTACTTTAGACTACAGAAGCCTTCACTATGCTGGAGGTGTGAAAAATGATGGTTCGGTTCCGTTTGTATAGGGAAGTTCACTCATCACTAGGCTTGACCAATGATATATATACACTGAAGCTGATGAACGACGTATTAATTTTAAGTAAATCTAGCCGGGTGTTATAAATGAAATATAAGAATGATTGTATTTTTCTTTTTTTCACACTCTTTGAAACCGAGATTATTGCAACGATATTCTGTACTTTCAAGAGATGTTGCAAGTAGAATTAAAAAAAATGCTTCATGTATTGTCCGTTACGGCTTCGCAAACAAAAAGCTCATGACTGCTGCCAGCTCCCAGTAAATTCATAAAAAAGAATTCGGTTCCTACAATTATTTTCAGTTGACAACTATCTGGATGCTCGCTCTATTCGAATGG
>GL380329.1:940-17491 GCA_000143925.2 Caenorhabditis brenneri
TTGTTCAGTGACATGGCTGTCGAAGTAGTCAGGATATCATTCAAAAAAGAACCCCACGACCTCAAATGTGTTCTCTCTATTTTATGCCATGATAAGATAGTTAGGATATCATTTGAATATGAAAGACATGAACCTTTTCCTTTCTTCACGGATTGGAAATTCAAAGACCCTAAAGACCCTATTCCTTCATTTATTTGTTGGATGTATGACCTGAGAAAGAGGATGACCCCTGGCATCTTGCCAAGTAATCCCCTTTCTCCAAAGAACAAAGACAGTTGGGGACGCCCAGCTGTCATAAAGAAAGAGATAAGATCTATGCGATCTTATCTTGAAAAGAATATGAAAGAAAACCGCCTGCACCTCTTGAGAAGGTTGAGAGGTGGAGGTGAAGGAAAGAAGATGATCAGAAAGTTGGTTGCAGAAAAGAAAAGCGACACAGAGGCTGTCTGCAGGATACTGTACCCACTGGATGATCGTTATGAATGTTTTGTTGATGGTTGTGAGACAACATCAACGATGGGATACGGGTCTAGTGACCTGAAATACATGACCACACACATAAAGAAAGATCATGGTGTGAAAGTCCAATGGACATATGAATGCTCCCTATGTAATAAGCAAGCTCCTTTCATGGGGGGAGCTGCGTCCAAGTGGGTTACAGCGCACATGGCAACAAAGCATACCGAAACGGTGAAGTTGAAGCTCAAACCAAGCATCTCGACTACTGCCAAGGTTGCTGCGAAGCTAGATGAGATCGCCGTGTCGCTACCCAAACCAAGACAAGTACGGGTATTGAGAGACCCAGATGAAGTGAAAGAGAAGGTTGTAAAACCAACACTTGCTTCCACGAGAGAAGAAGTGAAAAGAAATGCGCTACGAAACATGGCCCCATCAGTTGAATTGAGTTCTCAGACTCATTGGACTGGAGCCGAAAGACCTAAAGAAACTAGTGAAGCTATGCGACTCGAGGAGTGTAGGACTCCAGAGAAGATTGCTGAACTAGAAGGAAAGATACAGACTCGAACAGTGACTAAAAAGCTTAGTGCACTGAAAGAGTCAATGGAAAAGAGAATGAAAGAGGAGAAGGTTGGGAAACCACCACTTGCTCCAATTCATGAAGAAGTGAAAAAGACTGCAAGACGGAGCTTGGCACCTCTAGTTGAACCGAGTACGTTCACTCATTTGACTGGGGCGTCAAGACTTCAGGCTGTTCGTGACGCGTTCTCGAAAGCCAATAAAGACGCTGCGGCGAAAAGAAGGTCTAGCCTGGCGAAACCAGCTAGATTATCAGAGATTATGAATACCACCTTCACGAAGGAAACGGTAAATGAGACGAAAGAACCTGTGAATGATACTGACGAGAGTATCGCAACAATCCAGCCACAAGTACGTATCTACCGGTTTAATACATGGTGTCTCGATCATGAAACCACGAGAGAAGCCTGGTTAACCGGAGAAGTTGTGGATTGGTTCATGGGAAAAGTGACTGAGAAGAAAGACCAGTACAGAGTGTTTGATTCACTTGTATGGTCAATGTACAAGTTCCATGGTGTAGGGTATGTATTGGATCTGATGAGGGATCCTCTAACATACTTCTTACCTATATGTGAACACGATCACTGGGTTTTGCTAGTGATTGATGAAAAAGGAATTTGGTACGGTGACTCGAAAGGTGCAGAACCGTGTAGAGAAATCGCCAAATTCATAGAAGAGACGAAAAGAGAAAGACGAATGTTCCCAGTCCCCGTACCTCTTCAAAGAGACGGAGTGAACTGTGGTGTACATATATGCCTAATGGTTAAATCCATCGTGAATGGCGAACCATGGTACACCGAAGAAGAAGTGAAAGTGTTCAGAAGGAATGTGAAAAGAGATCTGAAAGAATTTGGTTTTGAACTTTATTCTGAAAAGATCGTCTATGTCAGAGATGACAGCATAAAAGTGAATGATGAGTATGATGATGACGTGGTATTCCTCTCGGAGGAGACGAATAACACTACGTTCACGATCGAGCAAGCAGAAGACCCGGCTGAAGAGGATGCCCAGCATCTGGAGAGTCCGGTGAAACCTGTAAAGCTCATGGATTTGAAAATTCCAAAGATTGAGATGAAAAAGAAAGAGATTCGGAGAAAACCGAAACAACAAATCGAAAAGAAAAGAAAGGTGCCAACAGGGAAACCAGATGAACTGTTGGTCAGAGTACGATCATGGTTGGAAAGAGAAGTCCAATCATACTTCGACTCTGGAAAGAGATTCCAAAGATTGGAGTGGATATTAGATGTCCTCACGGCTGCGATTCACAAGGCTACCGCCGGTGATGAGCAAGCAATTGAAAGAATTGTGAAGAGATCACCTCCTTTGGAAGTGGAAGAGGGTGAAATGTCTACACAGACAGAACCAAAGAAAAGAGAAAGAAAAGAAAAGGAGTCAGGTTGCGAACTGAAAGCCTCTCACAAGGAGATGTACTTCAAAAACCGCTCCAAAGCGTTCAATGTGATAATTGGAAAAGACTCAAAGCAATGCGAGATTCCAATTGAGACCCTGCAAAAGTTCTTTGAGGGAACAACTGCAGAAACGAATGTGCCAGCAGAAGTGCTGAAAGAGATGGGTTCACGTCTGCCAAAGTTGGAGGCGTTGGACTGGATGGAAGCTAATTTCATTGAAAGTGAAGTGTCAGATGCGATGAAAAAGACCAAAGACACCGCTCCGGGTGTAGACGGACTACGGTATCACCATTTGAAATGGTTTGATCCAGAGTACAAGATGTTGACACTTCTCTACAATGAATGTAAGAACCATCGAAAGATTCCAAGTCATTGGAAAGAAGCAGAGACGATTCTCCTTTATAAAGGAGGTGATGAAACGAGGCCCGACAACTGGAGACCTATAAGTTTGATGCCCACGATCTACAAACTGTATTCTAGTCTTTGGAACCGAAGAATTAGATCAGTTAGTGGTGTGATGAGCAAATGTCAACGAGGTTTCCAAGAGAGAGAAGGGTGTAATGAAAGTATAGGAATCCTTAGAACGGCCATCGATGTCGCTAAGGGGAAGAGAAGGAACCTGTCAGTTGCATGGTTAGACCTTACGAATGCGTTTGGTTCAGTACCCCATGAACTGATAAAAAGTACTCTGGAATCGTATGGATTCCCAGAAATGGTGACAGAGATTGTCATGGATATGTACAGAGGTGCATCAATCCGAATAAAGAGCAAGAATGAGAAAAGTGAACAGATTGTTATCAAATCTGGAGTGAAGCAGGGAGACCCCATCTCCCCCACGCTGTTCAACATGTGTTTAGAGAATGTGATAAGAAGACATCTGGATAGTGCTTCGGGACACAGATGCATAAAGACAAAAGTCAAGGTCCTGGCTTTTGCAGATGACATGGCCATACTGGCCGAGAACAGAGATCAGTTACAAACTGAACTAAACAAGTTGGACAAAGAATGTGAATCACTAAACCTCATTTTCAAACCGGTAAAGTGTGCCAGTTTGATAATTGAGAGAGGAATGGTGAATAAGAATGCGGAAGTGGTTCTGAGAGGGAAGCCAATCCGAAACCTAGATGAGAATGGTTCCTATAAGTATCTGGGAGTACATACAGGAATCGCAACAAGAGTTTCAACAATGCAATTGTTGGAAAGTGTCACGAAAGAAATGGATCTAGTGAATCAGAGCGGCATGGCTCCGTTTCAAAAACTAGACTGCCTAAAGACGTTTGTTTTGCCGAAACTAACGTACATGTATGCGAACGCAATACCTAAGTTAACGGAGCTTAAGGTCTTTGCAAACTTGACGATGAGAATGGTGAAAGAGATTCATGAAATCCCCATCAAGGGGTCTCCGTTAGAGTATGTACAGCTACCTCCAAGTCAAGGCGGATTAGGAGTGGCTTGTCCAAAGATAACAGCGTTGATTACCTTCTTGGTCAACGTCATGAAAAAGCTATGGTCTTCTGACAGTTACATCAGAAAACTATACAGGGACTACCTGGATGAAGTCGCAGAGACGGAGACAGGTATGGAAGAGATGACGAAAGAAGATATTGCTAAATATCTGAGTGGTGATGTACCGATCGATAAGAAGGCATTCGGTTACAACACATTCACAAGAGTAAGAGATGTGTGCAACAGCCTCACTAACATAGGGGGAGCTCCACTGCACAAGTTAAAGATTGTGGAAAGAGACGGTGACTTTGCCATTTTAGTGCAAGCCACCAAAGAAGGAATGGAGAAAATCTTCACCTGTGCTCAGGAGAAGAAACTCCAACAGCTTCTGAAAGCAGAAGTTAACACGGCTCTAGCTCACCGTTTCTTCACCGAGAAACCAGTGAAAAGTGCAGTGATGAGTGTAATGAGACAGTATCCACAGAGCAATGCTTTTGTGAAGAATGGAAAGAATGTGAGTATTGCTGTCCACTCGTGGATACACAAAGCAAGGTTGAATGCGTTGCATTGCAACTTCAACACGTACGGTGAAAACAAGTCAAAAGTGTGCCGACGTTGCGGCAAAGACGTGGAAACCCAGCTGCACATTCTGCAGTCATGCGAGTACGGGTTACCCAAACTAATCAACGAAAGACATGATGCGGTGTTACATGTGGTGAGAAACCTCATCCGCAAAGGCTCAAAGAAAGACTGGAAGCTAAAGATAGATGAGACCGTGTCAAGCTGTAATCAACTTCGTCCAGACATCTATATGTGTAGTCCAGATGGGAAAGAGATCATAATGGCAGATGTAACCTGTCCTTATGAATCAGGAATGCAAGCTATGCAAGAGAGTTGGAACCGAAAGGTTACCAAATATGAAGGAGGCTTTGGCCACTTTCAAAAGATGGGAAAGAAATTCACAGTGTTGCCAATAGTGATTGGATCACTGGGAACGTGGTGGAAACCCACAACGAACAGCTTAGTTCAACTAGGCATAGAGAAAGACACGATAAGAAGAGTGATCCCCGAGCTGTGCTCAATGACCATGGAATACAGTAAGGATGTCTACTGGAACCATATATTCGGGGACACCTTCAGGAAGCCACCAATGAGATTTGGTGTAGAGAAGCCAAAGGGTAATAGTTGGAAGAAGGAAGGCAGTGAGCCGAAAGGTGCTGCTTCCTCCGACTAAACCCACATGAGAACTACGATGCCATAAGATCAGGCATGTACGGATGTGAATGAGACTGATGAACGGAATGAGCACGTGCCCATAAGATCGGGTATGACAGAGAAAAGACGATCCCTAACATCGGGAAAACACGAGTCATACTGTTTCACTGACCTCGCTAAGCTCTCATAATGACCGAACTTGTTTGCAACTGCCTCCTAACCGGGCGGGTGTGAGAAGGGAGGTCGCCTTGAGGCGGACGCAATGAGGGATGTGTGCAGGTTCCCCCTCTTGAGATCCGAAAGTCTAAAAGTACTAGACCGAAAGATCGAGGACGGACGGGATGGCCGCGAGGCACACGGCGGGTAACACAGCCAGATAACCTAGTAGATCTTCGGATCTCGTCGGCCTGGAGATATGTGGAACCCTGGGAAAGGAGAAAGTTGTTTGTTGGGCTGGCAAGAGTGAAGTTTGAATGTGAACCACCGTCATGCAACCACTAAACCAGTGGCGATGCGGGTGGAGTCATCACAGGAAAATGTTTCTGTTGCTTGACTTATCAGTGTTTGATATCGTCCTCAGGACACAAGTATGAAGGCCCCCACCCACATAAACTCCCTAGCAACTGGTAGTCCAGCAAGCGCTGGTTCTTGCTACTATTGCGCCCCAGGCTCGCCTTGAAACTGACCCAAAGAAATTTGGCGTTAGCTATAAATTTTGGAACGTCTCCTCTAGGGGAGACAAAAAAACTAAACTTTTTGAAAATCGGTCTATCCGTTCATGAGTTATGAGCGTTTGAAGTTTCGATTTTCAGTGGTTCACACCTAACTGTTATAAAAATGTGTGAAAGTGTGTTTAGATGTTGATAGTTCATAAGAAAACATTTTTAGATACAATCTAACGCAAATCCATCGATGTTTGTCAGCACTATCGATTTTACAGATGTCCATTTACAGACACACAATTTATGACCCCCTCCTGGGAAGATGATGACAAAACAAAACATGTTTCGAAAAAAAACATGTTTTTTCTAATAAAACATTTTAAAAAATAAAGCTTTATTTTAAAATATGAAAACAAAATGCAAAAAGCTTACAACATCCAGGATTCCCAGGCCGTCTCCGATCCAAGTACTAACTGGACTCAACGTTGCTTAACTTGCCAGATCGGACGGGATGGCGTGCATTCAACGTGATATGGTCGTAAGCGACTACCCTTCAACTAGAAGCCCCTTTTCTTCCTGCGAAAGACAGCCCAGAGAGGGGATGAAAAAAACCTACCACCCCAATATTCACACCACAGTGCTATAGCGGGAGGGACGAGTAGATCATCGCCGACCTCGATCGATGTCGTCTGCGCGTCTCCCACTACTCGCGCCGCCCGCCGTTAGCGTCGGTTTAATTACCCAAGTTTGAGGTAAACATTGAAACTGACCCAAAGAAATTTGGCGTTAGCTATAAATTTTGGAACGTCTCCTCTAGGGGAGACAAAAAAACTAAACTTTTTGAAAATCGGTCTATCCGTTCATGAGTTATGAGCGTTTGAAGTTTCGATTTTCAGTGGTTCACACCTAACTGTTATAAAAATGTGTGAAAGTGTGTTTAGATGTTGATAGTTCATAAGAAAACATTTTTAGATACAATCTAACGCAAATCCATCGATGTTTGTCAGCACTATCGATTTTACAGATGTCCATTTACAGACACACAATTTATGACCCCCTCCTGGGAAGATGATGACAAAACAAAACATGTTTCGAAAAAAAACATGTTTTTTCTAATAAAACATTTTAAAAAATAAAGCTTTATTTTAAAATATGAAAACAAAATGCAAAAAGCTTACAACATCCAGGATTCCCAGGCCGTCTCCGATCCAAGTACTAACTGGACTCAACGTTGCTTAACTTGCCAGATCGGACGGGATGGCGTGCATTCAACGTGATATGGTCGTAAGCGACTACCCTTCAACTAGAAGCCCCTTTTCTTCCTGCGAAAGACAGCCCAGAGAGGGGATGAAAAAAACCTACCACCCCAATATTCACACCACAGTGCTATAGCGGGAGGGACGAGTAGATCATCGCCGACCTCGATCGATGTCGTCTGCGCGTCTCCCACTACTCGCGCCGCCCGCCGTTAGCGTCGGTTTAATTACCCAAGTTTGAGGTAAACATTGAAACTGACCCAAAGAAATTTGGCGTTAGCTATAAATTTTGGAACGTCTCCTCTAGGGGAGACAAAAAAACTAAACTTTTTGAAAATCGGTCTATCCGTTCATGAGTTATGAGCGTTTGAAGTTTCGATTTTCAGTGGTTCACACCTAACTGTTATAAAAATGTGTGAAAGTGTGTTTAGATGTTGATAGTTCATAAGAAAACATTTTTAGATACAATCTAACGCAAATCCATCGATGTTTGTCAGCACTATCGATTTTACAGATGTCCATTTACAGACACACAATTTATGACCCCCTCCTGGGAAGATGATGACAAAACAAAACATGTTTCGAAAAAAAACATGTTTTTTCTAATAAAACATTTTAAAAAATAAAGCTTTATTTTAAAATATGAAAACAAAATGCAAAAAGCTTACAACATCCAGGATTCCCAGGCCGTCTCCGATCCAAGTACTAACTGGACTCAACGTTGCTTAACTTGCCAGATCGGACGGGATGGCGTGCATTCAACGTGATATGGTCGTAAGCGACTACCCTTCAACTAGAAGCCCCTTTTCTTCCTGCGAAAGACAGCCCAGAGAGGGGATGAAAAAAACCTACCACCCCAATATTCACACCACAGTGCTATAGCGGGAGGGACGAGTAGATCATCGCCGACCTCGATCGATGTCGTCTGCGCGTCTCCCACTACTCGCGCCGCCCGCCGTTAGCGTCGGTTTAATTACCCAAGTTTGAGGTAAACATTGAAACTGACCCAAAGAAATTTGGCGTTAGCTATAAATTTTGGAACGTCTCCTCTAGGGGAGACAAAAAAACTAAACTTTTTGAAAATCGGTCTATCCGTTCATGAGTTATGAGCGTTTGAAGTTTCGATTTTCAGTGGTTCACACCTAACTGTTATAAAAATGTGTGAAAGTGTGTTTAGATGTTGATAGTTCATAAGAAAACATTTTTAGATACAATCTAACGCAAATCCATCGATGTTTGTCAGCACTATCGATTTTACAGATGTCCATTTACAGACACACAATTTATGACCCCCTCCTGGGAAGATGATGACAAAACAAAACATGTTTCGAAAAAAAACATGTTTTTTCTAATAAAACATTTTAAAAAATAAAGCTTTATTTTAAAATATGAAAACAAAATGCAAAAAGCTTACAACATCCAGGATTCCCAGGCCGTCTCCGATCCAAGTACTAACTGGACTCAACGTTGCTTAACTTGCCAGATCGGACGGGATGGCGTGCATTCAACGTGATATGGTCGTAAGCGACTACCCTTCAACTAGAAGCCCCTTTTCTTCCTGCGAAAGACAGCCCAGAGAGGGGATGAAAAAAACCTACCACCCCAATATTCACACCACAGTGCTATAGCGGGAGGGACGAGTAGATCATCGCCGACCTCGATCGATGTCGTCTGCGCGTCTCCCACTACTCGCGCCGCCCGCCGTTAGCAGATCTGACCAGATCTTTCAGCTTACTCATCAGCTTCAGACTGTCAGCCTTTGTGAAGACTTTGATCTCGGAATCCTTCGTGGCTTGTACCGCTATTCCAATTTCATTGTTCACCGGAATGAATTCCATTGACTTCAGAGGGGCACCATGGATGACGGACAGGGTACGGAGGGATTCATTCATGCGGCAGAATAGACTATATCCTCCTTTCGTGACAGCTTTCCTTGTGTTTAAGTACTCACATGTCTCTTTTATTGTGGCACTTTGAGTGGTGAGTCCCATCGCTTTCACTGTGATTCTGCTTAGTGCGTCTTTGTGGATAGAAGATATGAATGGATCATCGGACCATAGCTTGGAGAGGGTCGAGGTAAGGAAAGTGATCAGGCATGTGTGTCGAGGAGATAGAACTCCTAGTCCACCCTTCTTGACAGGGATTTGGACATATTCCACAGGCGAGCCCTTTATTGGTATGTTATGATACCGTTTCACTGATTTCATAACAACATTCTCGAACTCTCTCAACTCCGACAATTTGGGAGTGGCGTTTCTGTAGAGGTGCTGTAGTCTTGGCAGTAAGAACGTCTTCAGGATGTCCAGTTTTTGATGAGGAGCCAGGTCTGTTTCGTGGACCTTTTGGAGCTCCTTGACGACTTGAATTAGAGATTCCGATTCAGATGCTCTTCCGCCAACTCCGGTCTTTACACCCAGATATCTATAGGTGTCTCTGTCCGCCATTGTTCTGATCGCATCTCCATTTATTCTGATCTTTGCATACTTATCAACTGCACCTCTCACGATAGTCAAAGATGCACACTTCCTGGGTTTGAAGATCAACGACACGCTTCTACAGTCGGCATCCAACTTGTCGATAACTTCCTGCATTTCATCCTTGTTGTTCGTTAGAATCGCAAGGTCGTCGGCGAACGCTAGGCAGCGAACTTCATGGCCGACACAATCGTAACCCTTCTTCCTCATCTGATGCTTCCGGATGATTCCTTCAAGACATATATTGAAGAGGGTTGGAGATATGGGGTCTCCCTGTTTCACCCCTGCTTCTATTCTGATGCTTTGCGTCTTTTGATCTGCGGTCTTCACTTTCATCGATGCTCCGTTATACATGTCAGTCACGATTTGGATGACTGAACGTGGATATCCGAAGGCTTCTAGGGATCTCCTTATCAGCTCGTGAGGAACGCTCCCGAAGGCGTTGGTGAGATCAAGCCATGAGCAAGAGAGATTCCTATTGAGTACGGAAGCGGTGTCAATACACATGCGCAATATTCCGATCGACTCATTGCATCCGTCGAGGGACTGAAAGCCTCTTTGGCACGGGCTAATTACCCCTTGAACACCGGAGATTCTTCTGCTCCACACTGCTGAATACAGCTTATAGATTGTTGCCATGAGGGCGATGGGACGCCAATTTTCCGGCTTTTTCTTCTCTTCATCTGAACAGTCCTTTGGCAATAAGATCGTCTCCGCCTCCTTCCAATGGCTGGGTATTTCTCTATGCTTGCGACATTCTTCGAACAGTTTGGCGAGGCGTTCCCCTTCTGGGTCGAACCAGCGTAAGTTGCTGTACTTGACACCATCTGTTCCTGGTGACGTGTCTTTCACTTTCGTCAAGATGGATTTGACTTCTACGGAGGAGATTGGGTCTTCTATGGTTTCTGGCATCAGTACTTTCTTGATGCTTCCACAGACCGTTTTAATCGCATTCTCTGAGACTACAGGAGCCTTGAGTGTTTTTCGGAAGTGCTGTTCGACAGTGTCAATGTTAATGGTGCACTGTTCAGACTGTTTCCCAATGATCTTGAAGAACGTTTTTTGCCTATTCTTGGCATATTGAATACGAAGCGGCTCATTGGGCTCTTGGGCCATTCTCTCCCTTGGCTTGAACTCGTCTCTCTTTCGGCTTGTCTGTGTAGACATTGCGCCCTTTTCAACAAGTGGTGGTGGGTTTCTCTTGATGATTTGGTCCACTATGTATTTGTTGCCATTGAATGCTTTTCCGATGGCGGCGGTCAGAGAGTCCGATAACCATGTGAGTCTTTGTGGATTGGACCCTTCATCCTTATACATCTTCAGTTGCTCATCAAACCAGCTTCTTATTTTCACTATAAGGTTCGCTGGTTCCCCTTTGGGCATTTCTTTCTTTGTCGGACCCTTTCTCGCTGTATTCATCATGTGTCCTTTACCGTGCTTCTTTGACGGGTTTCCTCTCTTTAGAGGTACGGGACTGGCGATTTTCATCGCGAGAAGATTAGGTATCTTGGGTGGTTTTGGAAGGGTAGAGTTCTTCACCTCGTCAGCACTTGAGACCTCCATCTTTTCCGTTTCCTCTTCCGGAAAGTGCCATCTGTTGGCTGATTTGAGGGGTACTGGTGGGAAAGCCGGTCGTTTGGCTTCCGGTGACGTGTTCGGGGTTCGGCTTGTCACACCACGCTTTCTGTTTTTTCCGACAAAGGTCCATTCCTGTTGTGGTTCTTCAGGAGTTGGTACCAGCACTGGCGCTTCTTCCACTTCCATTCTGCTCACATCCTGGATCGGTGTGGCTGGCCGAGAGCACTTGTGACAAATAACGACAGGCGATTGGCTGTTCCTCGTTAGGGCTTTCCTTGAGGGCGGCCGGTAGGTCTGGATATCCTCGGCAAAGATGTTGAACTTTGCTTTGAGCTCTGTTAGGAGGCTCCTTCTGAACGTTTTGACGTCCGTGTCTACGTCCGTGAGATCCCATTGCGTATCCTTGATATGCGCTTCCGCCATTTTCATGACGAAAACGCCGCAATTCCACGAGTCTCTCTGTCTAGGAGAGTTTGACGGGGCTAATTGCATTTCAAGGTCGAGCTCATCGATCATCTTCTTGACAGTCTCAGTTGGCTCATTTCCCATTGGATCGTAAAAGGTGGCCGTGCTACCTGTTATCGTGACCAGTGTCCAGTGGTCGTTTTCACATAATGGAAATATGATTTTCTTGTAGCCTTCTTCCATACGCCTTCTGACTATTGTGGTCAGATAGGACCTGTCAGTGCAAATGAAGTTCAGAGGGTCTATGATGCTACAGGAGTCATATCCTCTTGCTCTAGATTCCAGGAATATCGTCATCAAGTCTGAGTCTATCCAGGCGTCCTTGCCATTTTCGTGGATTAAAGCCCAGACATTGACACGACGTTTCGGTGGCTCCTCGTCCATTTCATCTTCACTGCTGATATTGATGGTTTCTTGGACGGTCATTGTGTCTGACGACTCCGAAAGCGTCTCTTGGAGGGTCGATTGGTATGATGCCTCTGAACTTTCAGAGGGCTTTCTCGTGGAGGGCGGGGTCTTTTCCGTTGTGTCCTCGGACTTTGTAGGGGCCAGGAATTTCTGAAGTCCTGCCTCTCTGCTTTTCTTCTCTGGCACATCGGATGTTTTCCGGCCGTCTATGAAGGGTGCAGTGTCGTTGAAGGCGTTTGCAATTTGCTGCCTTGTGGAGGGTTTAGCTGTGGATATGCCATCTTCTAGAGTATAGCCATGTACTCTTTTGAGATGATTCACAATCCACTTCGCGCCGCATACATTTTCTGGTTCATGTTCTTGACACCTGCTACATTTGTAGACGAAGTCGGCGTTGAGGTGGTGGGCGTCGGCTATATGCCTTTTCATATATTTGAGCGCATTAGCACCTCTTCCCCGCGCACTTATGCAGTTTTTACAAAGCGGACACTTGATGAGGTGAGGATTGGGAAGGTCTATGACAAGGCGGATGTCATTGGTGTCTCGATACTTTATCTCCATTTCATCTGCTAGGAGATTGGTGCTCAACCGGGCTCCTCCCGTTTGCGGTCTTGGGGGCGTTCTTTTCGTCACTGCCGCATACGTCATCTTTCCCATCATTGGTTTATCGGTCCATTCACGATACGACCTTAACGTTACTTCACGATCAACTGACCTTCTACTATCATCGAGAGATGGCAGATTGGAGAGATGGACGTCCTGTGGACCTGACGGAGATGGATTGCTCATGCTACGGACACTATTCTGATCATTGAGCGAATCTAGAATATCTATGGACCTGTTATACCTGCTTTTCTCCTCAATAGTTGACGGATCTGGGCGACGAACGTCCTTTGGATTTGATCTCCATCGATTGTCAGAGGTACGGGCTACTGGGTTGTTGGAGCGATGATATCTCATATCATTGGTCTTTCCAGTCGTTGAGCTATTCACAGGGTGGGAATTACTATTGTTTGACAAGAGTTTGTGCATGTTTTTTGAAGCCATACACAATTTGTTACCTACTCCTATACAAAGACGACGTCAAATACTATACAAGGGACAATATACTAGTATTGATTTTTTGACAGAAGAGAGAGGTCAATGTATTGATTGGTTGGAGGAGGGGGATGTATACACAAGATGAGGGGAAGAATTGGGGGAAGGTAGAGAAAAAAAGAAATCAAAAAACAAGAAAAATATGTTTAAAGAATTCACAAGGAAATGAAAATGTGTACTTACTTTGTAAGCTATGCGGGGGTTGCCTTGCCTGCGGCAATTCCCCCCTGAAAAAAACCTTCCCCAAGGTGAGGGGCGAGCCTGAGGCGCAATAGTAGCAAGAACCAGCGATCGCTGGACTACCAGTTGCTAGGGAGTTTATGTCAAGGGAGGGGTCTTTAGTTTGTGCCCTAGAGGGCGATACAATCTTCTGACAAGTCAGACAATAGGAACATTTTCATGTAGATGGTTCCACCCGCATATCCCACTGGTTTAGTGGTTGCAAGTCAGTGGTCTACAATCAAACTATAACCATTGCCCGCCCAACATACAACTTTCTCCGTTCTCAGGGGTTCCTCATTGCACCAGGCCGACGAGATCCGAAGATCTACTAGGTTATCTGGCTAAGTTACCCGCCCATTGCCTCGCGGCCTTCCCGTCTGTCCTCAACCTTTCAGCCTCTCTGTGTAGACTTTCTGGTTTCCAGAGGGGGAACCTGCTCGTTTCACTTGATATATCCGTCTCGCTAAACCTCCCTTCTCCCAAATACCCGGTTAGGAAGTATTTATGAGAACAAGTTTGGTCTATTGAAACAGAACAAGATCCAGAAACAGTATAATCCGGTATTCCCCGGTGTAGTGGGGACGATTCAATACCTTCTTTCCCGGTGTTATGGGATCGATGCCTTTCAATACTAACTCAATCCGTTAATCAATCTCGTAATCATCCGTACATGCCTGATCTTTCGGCGCGTGTCTTTCTTAATCGATTAGTTTGTAGAAGAGGCTTTCGCTTCTTCTCTACAAACTTTCCATTCATTTCCATGCGGTTTTTCACCTCCAAATTTCATTGGATGTCTTACGTAGTTATCTCCATAGATATGGTTCCAATAAACCTCTTTACTGTATTCGATGACCGTTGAACATATCTCTGGGATAACCCTTCGTATCGTCTGTTTTTCAATTCCCAGCTGCTCTAGGCTAGCTGAGGTCGGTTTGTACCATGACCCAAGTGCTCCAACAACAATTGGTAACACTGTGAGTTTCTTACCCAATTTCCGAAGATGCTCGAAGCCTCCTTCGTACTTTATCACTTTTCGATTCCAGCTTTCTTCCATAGCTTCTATTCCATGTTCATAAGGGCATGTTACATCTGCCAATATGATTTCCATTCCATCAGGACTTCTCATATAGATGTCCGGTCGGAGTCTATTTGGACCTGGTAGCTCCTTATCAATTTTCAATTTCCAATTTTTCTTGGTACCTTTACCAATCAATTGTTTCACTTTGTACAACACTGCATCGTGCCTTTGCAAGATGAGTTTCGGTAACCCATATTTGCAAGACTGCAGGATGTGCCATTGTGTTTCGTTCGGTTCGCCGCAGTGTCTACAGCTTTTCGATTTGTTTTCACCATACGTGTTATAATTACACGACAATAGGTTCAATCTCGCTGAGTGAATCCATTTGTGAGCACTTATGCTCACTTTTCCACCATTTCTAACGAAGCTATTTGTCTGTGGGTACTGTTGAACCACCCTCATAACCTCACTCTTCACAGGTTTTTCGGTGTGGAATCGATGGAGGAGAGCACTGTTGACCTCCGCTTTCAGTAGTTGTTGGAGTTTCTTCTCCTGAGCACTGGTGAAGATTTTCTCCGGTCCATTTTCAATTGCTTGCACTAAGACGGCAAGTTGCCCGTCTTTTTCGATGAGTTTCAATTTGTGCAAAGGTGCCCCCACAATGGAGGTCAATCCTTTGACTATTTCCCTTATTCTTGTGAAAGTGTTATATCCGAACGCTTTCTTGTCGATTTTCGCATCTCCACTGAGATACTCTGCAATGTCTGCTGTATCGACCTTGTCTTTACCAGTTTCTGTCCGTGCAACCTCAACGAGGTAGTCAGTGTACAGTTTTCTGATGTAGTCATCAGAAGACCATAGCTTTTTCAGTGTGCTCACCAGGAAGGTGATCAATGCCGTTATTTTAGGACATGCAACTCCCAACCCTCCTTTCCCGGTTGGTAGCTGTATGTACTCCAATGGTGAGCCTTTTACGGGAATTTTATGAATTCTTTTCGTAACTCTCATTACCATATTTGAAAAGGCTTTCAGTTCGGTCAGTTTCGGTATTGTATTTGCATACATGTACGTGAGTTTCGGTAGAACGAATGCTTTTAAGCAGTCCAATTTCTGGAATGGTGCCAGTTTACTCTGATACACCAAATCCATCTCTTTTGTTACCGATTCCAATAGTTGCATGGCCGAAACTCTCGTTTCGACTCCAGTATGCACTCCTAGATACTTATAGGAGTCATTTTCCGTTAGGTTCCTGAGTGGTTTCCCTCTCAAGGTCAATTCAGCCTTTTTGTTGACTTTTCCTTTTTCGATTATCAATGTGGCACATTTTGCCGGTTTGAACAATAAGTTCAGCGATTCACAGTCTTTGTCCATTTTCTGTAATTCAGTTTGCAACTGAAATCTATTTTCAGCCAGGATGGCCATGTCGTCTGCAAAGGCCAATAGCTTGACCTTTGTCTTTATACATTGGTGTCCCATACCAGTATCAAGATGCCTCCGGACTACATTTTCCAGACACATATTGAACAATGTTGGTGATATTGGATCACCTGGTTCACTCCAGATTTAATCATAATCTGGTCCGTCTTGTCAGTTTTGTTTTTGATCCGGATTGATGCATCTTTGTACATATCCATCACAATGTCAATAACCATCTCTGGGTATCCAAAAGATCTCAGAGTGCTTTCGATGAGTTCGTGGGGTACTGAACCAAACGCATTTGTAAGATCCAGCCATGCCACCGATAGATTTCTGTCTGTGCCTTTCGCCACATCAATAGCCGTTCTAAGGATAGCAATACTCTCATTGCACCCTTCCCGTTCTTGGAAACCTCTTTGACATTTGCTCATTACCCCATTCACTGATCTAATCCTTCGGTTCCAAAGGCTAGAATACAGTTTATAAATGGTAGGCATTAAGCTTATCGGTCGCCAATTGTCTGGCTTTGACTCATCTCCTCCCTTATAGAGAAGAATCGTCTCTGCCTCTTTCCAGTGGTTCGGTATTTTTCGGTGTTCCTTACATTCATTGTAAAGAAGAGTCAATAATTTCAATTCTGGATCGAACCATTTCAGATGATGATACCGTAATCCATCAACACCTGGAGCCGTATCCTTTGTCTTTTTGAGTGCTTCTGACACTTCTGATTCGGTGAATTCCATTTCCATCCAGTCCAGTTTCTCCATCTTTGGGAGTCGTGAACCCATTTCGGTAAGTACCTCTTTCGGTACATTTGTTTCTGCAGTAGTCCCTTCAAAGAACTCCTGT
>GL380330.1:2313-15544 GCA_000143925.2 Caenorhabditis brenneri
ATTCAAATTGTTTCCAATACAATAAATGAAAGTGTAGATCAATGAATACGCAAATAAAATTTGAACTAGAAACACTGTTCCATCAACTCTTTATCAATAATTTCGAAAATCTCGTGATTAGTTATGGCGTATTTTCCGAAAAAAAATCCAAATGACGTGAGTTTTCTCTCTGTTTTCCCACATTTCCCTAAATAAAGTATTCATTCCCATCTTCTTTTTTCCCTAATTACACTTGTAAAAAAGATCCCCAAAACATTTGCTAATGTTCCCAATTCTTTTTTGCAACAAGACCCTCAGAAAGAAAATTGGCGAAAAAAGATAGATTAAAGGTTCAAAGGGTTCTCTTCTTCACTCTTTGAATCCCTAAATTTATGTGTTCTAGTGCTCCACGGAGCAATTAGTGGATGTTAATTCGAATGGTCGTGTGCATCTGGGCTTCAGATGGGGACTGGAGATACAAAATGGAACATTAAAAAACAGAAGGATCTTTGGGGATAAAGTGCATGAAGGACAAGTTTGAATGAATTTATTTTGCAAGATTCATGAACGTTAGATTGAGAGAGGACGAACGTCAATAGAGAAAAACAAACTAGTTCTACTTCCCCAGAGTTTTTCAATAAGAAGAAACTGTGAATTTATAAGAGTAATTCCACTGTTTTGGAAAAATATTATTTTTTGTGTTCTTTGAAAATTGTTGCGCTGGATTGCGGAGAAAACAAGAATAGAAATCAAATCTTCCAAACATTAGCTATCGGACAAAGCGTAGATTCAAAAACAGCACATTTCTAAAAACAGTTTGAAACAGTAATATAATCGAAAAAAAGAAACCAAAATTTCACTGTTTCTCTCATAACACAACTAATTGCAAAAACTTTCTTGGCAGTATATCACTCTTATGAGTTTCATCTTTACTATCTTTACTATTAACAATCACCGATGTCTGTGTGTCTGTGTGTCGGTGCCGCACGCTAGCGCCCCTATCACTGGACCGATTTTCATGATTTTTTCATATTTCGATAGAGATCTTTACTATTAACAATCACCGATGTCTGTGTGTCTGTGTGTCGGTGCCGCACGCTAGCGCCCCTCTCACTGGACCGATTTTCATGATTTTTTTCATATTTCGATAGAGAATTACCGCGCGATGATGCCCGTCTTTTTCGTTTTTCAGTTTGAGCTCTGTGGAGCTCTCTGCTAAGATAGGGCTCAAAACGGCAGAGAGAGGGCGGAGTCTCCTCCCACGCAAAACATAACGGGCGGCGGAACCCGGGAGGTGTCGGCTGCGCATTTGCATGACCTTCGCTTGAACAATACCCGAGGGAAAAATGGGTTGGAATAAAAGAGATGAAACCCCCATCATTTGAGAGGCACTATCTATAAGAGAGAGACTTTTAGTGCTAGGCCTTGGCACAGTTGCAAAAAGTTGTTCGGATCCGTATGATTTTTGGATCATATATGCACCCATATGAGTGATTTATGATAAACATGTTACTAGACCCCTATGACGTCATCGTCGGAAAATATAGCTGAAAACATGATTTTCAGCTCAAAAATTCAAAAAATTTTCATTTTTGAGATATTGTCTCCAAACTTTAGTGGGTTGATATTTGACCCTTGGGGCATCTCCAATAAATTTTTGAGCCATCTACGAACTCGGGAAGTGGCTTAAATAATTTTGAAATATGGGTTTTTTCACTTTTTCTCGAAAATTTTGAATATAGGGAGTAAATTTTTATTTGATTTTTGGATTCCCCATTAAATTTGCTGCAAAAAAGTCTCTTGGACCATACCCGAAAACCCGCCCCATCTTGAGATATATCGATTTTTTCGAAAAACACCAAAGGGTACCCCCTTATGAAAGTTTTTTTTTCGAAAAAAATCGAAATTTTATTTTGGGCTATAATTTTCAGAAAATGATGCTATCATCATAACTAGCTCAATCCCAAAAGATGAGCTCATATAATCAAGTTTGAGCAGAGTTACAGTAACCTGGTGAAAAGAGCCTACGTTTCGCCCTCTTTCATTTGTCTTCTTTTTGAGAAAACCGCTATATCTTGAGATGGGTCAGGTTTTCGGGTATGGTCCAAGAGACTTTTTTGTAGCAAATTCAATGCGAAATCCGAAAATCAAATAAAATTTTACTATCTCTATATTAGAAAACTGGAGAAAATGAGTTTACGCTTCGCCGTCTTTCAATAGGTGTAGGTTTTTTCAATTTTTCTCGAAAATTTTCTGAATAGAGGTAGTAAAATTTAGTTTGATTTTCGGATTCCGCATTGAATTTGCTACAAAAAAGTCTCTTGAACCATACCCGAAAACCTGCCCCATCTCAAGATATAGCGGTTTTCTCAAAAAGAAGACAAACGAAAGAGGGCGAAACGTAGGCTCTTTTCACCAGGTTACTGTAACTCTGCTCAAACTTGATTATATGAGCTCATCTTTTGGGATTGAGCTAGTTATGATCATAGCATCATTTTCTGAAAATTATAGCCCAAAATAAAATTTCGATTTTTTTTCGAAAAAAAAACTTTCATAAGGGGGGACCCTTTGGTGTTTTTCGAAAAAACCGATATATCTCAAGATGGGGCGGGTTTTCGGGTATGGTCCAAGAGACTTTTTTGCAGCAAATTCAATGGGAAATCCAAAAATCAAATAAAATTTTACTCCCTATATTCAAAATTTTCGAGAAAAAGTGAAAAAACCCCTAATTCAAAATTATTTAAACCACTTCCCGAGTTCGTAGATGGCTCAAAAATTTATTGGAGATGCCCCAAGGGTCAAATATCAACCCACCAAAGTTTGGAGACAATATCTCGAAAATGAAAATTTTTTGAATTTTTGAGCTGAAAATCATGTTTTCAGCTATATTTTCCGACGATGACGTCATAGGGGTCTAGTAACATGTTTATCATAAATCACTCATATGGGTGCATATATGATCCAGGAATCATACGGATCCGAACAACTTTTTGCAACTGTGCCAATGGGAAGTCTCTTCTTACAGAAAGTGCCTCTTGAATCATCTCATTGCGAGGAGAAAGCATATGAAAGAAAATTTTGGAAAAAACAAAGTTTGAACGAATTGTACAGCGATAAAACGGCGTATATAGTGCAGTGGAGCAACAGATGTAACGGTCGTCAACTAGGTCCGGTTCCCTAGTGTAGCCAAATTTTTTGAATACTTTTAAAACATCGCAAGAATTCGTCTATAAATGCTTGAAAAGGGTCAAGTAGACCGATTTCAACAAAGCGGGTGTGAGCAGACCACAGAAAATTGATTCTCACAAAGCCGTATAGCCAGAGTAGAGACTAACTTAGCCGAACAGAAAGTTGGGCTTCAGTAAATGGAACGCGCCTAAGCAGACCAAACAAGAAAATCAAGCCTAAGCAGACCTATTGAGCCTGAGGAGATGAATCGGGCTTACGCAGATCAAACGGGTCCAAGCAGACCAATCGGGCTTCAGCAGACCAAAAAAATCAAAAAAGGCTTAAAGCAGACCAAAAGGGGAATAGTCTGCCTTTTCCAACAGTTCCGCACCCGAGAGACATTTGTTTTAAAATATTATTTTTTTTGTTCGCCAATAAATACATGAACCACATTAACCGATTCTCATTTTTTGTTGCTCTGACATCTCAGCCCTGCGCCCAAAAATTTGTAAATTTAAAAGTGATGAATTAGTTTTGGGATTGGGGAGCGAGCGGCGGAGCCGCGAGCCACTGAGGAGCGCAGCGACGAAGGAAAGGAGGTGAGCCGCCGTTAGGCGGCGCCACCGACTGGTTTTCATGAAACGACGTATCTACAGCATACACCAAAATGTGGTCGATTCAAATCATTGGTGGAACGGATTAAAGGTGGTGGAACAGGAAAGCAACGGAGACTTTTTCGGGGACTTGTCATGCATTTTTGCGTCAGCGTGTCGCAAAGTACGGTGTTTTTTGGGACTTTGTATTACTGTAACACGAAGTTCCAAACTTTTTTCACTACAACACGCTAACGCAAAAATGCATAAAAGACCCCGAAAATGTCCCCGCAGCTTTCTTGTCCTACCACCTTTGAATAAACTAATTGAATCAGTAAAATACGTTTTCATAGTTATGACTCTCAAAACTTTTTTTAGATTTCGATTGAAATCCAGCGGTCGTTGTTTGATTAGTGAACAATATGGAGAGGAACTGAACTGATATTTTTTCAAATCTCAAAGAAAGTGGTAATTCTGAAACAGTAAGGAAATTGAAAGTTGAAATTGATCTCTGTTTCACTGACAGTCAAACCATGTGTGTTTTAGCTTTCAATAATTTATGGGACATTCTCTGGTTTTAACGTTGCATGACTTGTACCGTACTATGAACCAACTCATTTGAAACTGCAGGAAAATATTTAGATGTTTAGAAACAGCAAGTAAAAGTAACTTCGGATACTTCTTCGTAGAAAGCGCTAGTGCAAAAAAAACCAATCATTCATTTTTCAAAAAGTGTTTCTGCCAATGAGGGAAAATGATTCAGGTTCAATTGTTGGTAAGCCACTGAAAAGTCTGTAGGTTCCAGAATGAATGTAAACTCTTTGAAACAGTGAGAAAAACTGAACTGATAGAAATTTTCCACCGTTTTTTGGGTACTTCAGCTTTCTAGGCGTTCAATATTTTCAGTACTAAATCTGATATATGAGAGAATTCAATTGTTGTAAATTGGACTTTTTATTGACTAGAATAGTATAGTGATGAGATTAGAAACAAACAGTTTGGAACATGTAAGTTATTTTCCACAAATATCAGATGTGAAGAACAAGATTTGGTTGCCAAGTAAGAAAGAGGTGCGAGTAACGCTCTTTCATTGGCGTCTTTATCAATTTTCAGAAACACTGAACAATTTATCTATTCATCCAAAGTTTTTGAACACTTTTATAAAATGATGTTTTCCCAGACATCATCATTATAATTCGTTCCATTTTTTGATGAATAACCATTAAAAAACGCCCACAATTGAATCGAAAAATTGGTGTGTTTGTTGGTTTATGATGAGTTTTTTTTGAGAATGAATAAACCGGAAGCCAATGGTGGTGGAGGAAGAATAAAATAGAAAAGGTGGTAGGGAGGAATTAAAAAACTTCTCGGAAGGTGAAATTGCCCTATTTTGGCAGAGAACTGAATGGGGGAAGAATGGAGAAAAGGTAATTGGGAAGGGGGCAAAAAACCTGGGGAAAAATAGATGGTGAGTCAGAAAAAAACATAAAAAGAAGCTTTTGCCAGCAACTATCAGTACGACAATCGAGCTTAGAAGGGTTCTGAAACAGTAAAAACTTGTTTTCCGATCTGCAATTTCAATGCGAAATCATTGTAGTCTTCATACTTTCATATTACAAGGGTGTGGGTCAGAAAATAACATTAAATGAAGGACTGGAGAACTGGAAAAGGGACCGAAAGTTTGGTAATAGGAACTGTTAAAGATGAAAGTACCGAGACGCTCTTATCAGTTTACCAGCAAACTATCGACCTTGAAAAAGTCATAAAACAGTAAAAATTTAGTTTTCTGATCTCAAGTTCCATTACAGAATCATTCCAATGTTCACACTTTTTCATGAATCTCATCATTCAAAATTGTTTTTTTTTTCTGCTTCACACAAACCATTTAGTTCCCTCAAACTATTTGTGGTTAGTGTCAGTATGAATTTTTGAATTGGATAAAAAGTGTACATCCCTCACCAAAACTTGTGGTCACCAAAACAAAATTTGGTAAAAAATCGCATACGAAATTGGAGGAAAAAATGACGTTTTTTCATTCAATTATTCTATTTTGGGGCAGTTTTTTCGGAAGAGATTTCTCCTATTTCCAAGCAACTTTTTGTGGGATTCCGGTCCTGGATGTGATTTTAGGGTATTACTGGGTGATTTTGAACCAGAGCCTTCGGAGATTTTTCACGGTTTTACCAGGTTTCCGAATGAATTTGTGGTCTAATCAAGCGATTCTCAATTGTCTAGCTCTCCAAAAATATATCACATCTTTGCTCTTTTTTGATAAATTTATGAAAAGTTTTTGAAAGCCTAGACAAATGGACTTATAACGAGCGACAAATTGAGTTTTGAGATAACGAAGAAATTTGAAAAAATGATGAAACATGAAGGTTTTCGGCAAGATCAAATTAAATAAAATAAAGGAAAAGAGTTGGGGATAAGAAACGGAACAAAAAAAGAAATACTTGTTGAGAGTTCAAGTACCTTAATCATTAAAGAAAAGAATTCGATTGGCACATCATCATTTATTGAAGAGAACGAAGCATGGAGAATGGGAAGAAGATATTTGGAAATTTTGAGGAAATTTTGCGTGACTAGAAAATAAGTCACTTCTAATAAGAATAAAAAGTTCACGAAACAGAAAAAAATTAGAAACTTTGGAGCATTCATAAAGATTTGTAATACAGTAATGTTGAGTCAGAAATAGACTAATCGAGAGCGGTAATATGAAAATTAGTTTCAAAAGAGAAAAGGGAACAATCAACCTATTTTCGGAAAAAGCAATGGAAATAAAAGTTATGAAACAGGGAACAGTGAAAAATAATTTTTCCATATTCGCCCAATACCTCAAAGTTACGACATCTTGACTTCTCAGCGTTTTGCAACAGTGAACTTTTTAGAAAACTTTTTTATTGCACACATGTATGAAAAAGAATTAGCTCTTTTTCTAATTCACGAGCTAGAAAATTGGGGTCAAAAAAAATCTTATTGTAAACGGTCTTTTTGAGAACTCTCACTTGGATTTAATGTTTTTGTAACAGTGAAAAAACAGTAGCGTTTTCGCTTAAGGATCTGACTCAATTACCAATGATTCTAACCTCGGAAGAAAAGAAGTGAGCCTCATGAAACAGTGAACATTTTCTTTCGAACAGAGCTTTTCTGGCAGTGGATTATGATTCGCCAACCTATCGATCTCGAAATTTTTCGTCAAGCTCTTGAATTTTTTTGAAACAGCAAGTTCTGAAAAGTTTGGTTTACTTCAAAAATTCGACGGGAAATTGCAAGACGTCCCGAAAAAAAATCATTGTAAAAACTTTTTTAAAAACAAAAATGAAACATTTCAATTGTTTTAGGTTCACGTGCATACAGCAATCTTATAGTAGTTTGAGAATCAGATCTGATGTTTCGGATATATTTCCGGTACAAATCAAATTTGAAGAACTAGAAGCAAATTAAACCATATTTTTGAAACAGAGAAACATTGAGAAAAAGTAGAACATTTTCAAAAATAGAGCATTTATTATCACTTTCTCACTGATCACCTTTCTGAACTACTGCATCACCTCATAAATTTTATCAGGAATGGTTGGTCACTCAACATAAAACACCACACGCACGTACACTTATACACATATGTAGTCACACCAAATATTGCATAAGTTGCAAAAATGGGTGATAAATTAATGGAAGATGAAGGATCGAGGATGGCAGATGAGGAAGCACATACGATTCAGAGCAAGTTTCAAATTTGTGTGTAGAAAGAATGAAAGCATGTAAAAACTTTTTTTTTTCTTTAGCAAAATTATAAAACAGTGTTAGTAAAATCAATGAATCAGTAAGATGATCTTTCCTTTTGAAGGTGATTTTTATTTATACTCAAATTCATTTTTAGAAAAGTTACAGTTTCAGAATATTGTTGAAAACTTTGAAAGTGATGAATTTTCGATCATGTTACCAGACAAATTGTTACAGGACAGTTTTTCAAACTTCACAATTAGCCAGGCAATAAACATAATCGAATTGAACAATTCAATCACAAATAAATTACATACCTTGAAACAGAAATTTCCTATAAAACTGAAAATTTTTTCACCTAACTCTCAACCTGTTCACCAGACCAAAAAAATATATTAAAAAAAAGAACACACAAAAAATTTGCTGACATGAATAATTTAGTACCTCCCCCTGAGCCTAGGAGGCAAAAGCCCACACCAAATTGGCAATTTGTATAATTTTTGTGTTGTGTTACCCAATTTCCTCTCTCAAAAAAAAGGAGAGAGGGAAAAATGGAGTAACAAAAAAAAACAAAGCATTATAAAAATATTTGGGAGGAGTGGGATTGGAAAAAACGAAACACAGAGAATCCGGAATACGAAAAAAGTTTCAGCAGTTTGAAGAAATGTTTCTGAAACAGTGGATTTTTTTTTACTCGAATCGTATTCGAACAGAATTCATCTGGCTAATTTCTTTTTTTATTTGCCGAACTTTGTCTACAAGAGCTGCATTGCTGTAATCTAAACTATAAAGAAAACTGATAGGTCTTTGAAACAGTAAAAGTGATTATCTCGGTCCAACTTTTTTAAAAAATGACTTCAACTATCCCAAATGTTCAATGAAAACCTGATTGTAAAGACTCACGAACACAAAAACTAACGTTTGTCATGAAACAGTAATTATTGAGAAAACGATCATTCAAAATTGCTGTTCTACATCATTTTTATATTGGGAGTGAATTTGGAAATTACCGTTATATTGAGTATTTCCGATATGTTCAATGAAAATAATGTAACAAAATGAAAGTAAAGGTAGTGGAACTGGAAAGCTACGGGGTACTTTTTCGGGACTTTTCATGCATTTTCACGTCAGCGTGTTGTACCGCTCGGTGTTTGCGAACACTGTAATGCAGTAATAGAGGGTCCGCAAACACCGAGCCATTCAACACGCTGACGCAAAAATGCATGAAAAGTCCCCGAAGCTTTCCTGTTCTATCTCCTTTGATGTGAAAATACGGTAGTCATTCGAGCCAACTAGATGTTTTCGAGCCAAAAATTCTGTTGCAAAACATCACAGAATAAAAATATCCATTCGCAGATCCCAGTAAGGAATTGAAGACAACTTTTATGATGAAATACGCATAAAACCGTAGATATTTTGAGAAATTCAAAATTTCCAACAAAAAATTCAAATTATTTCAATGAAGGGTATTACCAAAACCAAATCAAAAAATTCAAAATGTACTTTTTCATTGTTCTAATTTGTTTCTTTTGATACGAAAAATTTTACTCTCAGTCCTTCAAATGATTGATATTATGAAATGATTGTGATTTCAATTTGTGTTCTCTTTAAAAGAGAAGTAATCTGACTTTCTCGAAATTCAAAAAAAAATACTGTCTCGTGAAACTGATTACTCTGTGGAGATTTTAAATTGATTGATAAGAGTAGCGACATTATTTGAAAAATAAAAGAGAGAGAGAGAGAGAGAGAGAGAGAGAGAGAGAGAGGAAATTCCATGAGCTTTTTTACAGTTTCAAAATGTTTTCAATTCGTTGAACTTTCGTTTCCCCTATTGCAGAAATGTGTCGTTTGAGAAGAGTTGGTACTACATTCGTAGAAAAGAGGACAATTCATACAAAAGTAGGATAGTCTGATATTTCGTAAAAGTAAAAAAAATCACATAGAGAGAAGTTTTTTCCTGTTTCAAATAAATATCTTTCTGCGTTCCTAATCATGACAGCTAATCATCATTAGCGTAGAGAATATTTCCACGAGAGCTCATTTATTACGGTTTCCAAATGTTATCACGTATCATTCAGCATAGTTGAAATTCGATTATTTGTTCAATAGCTACATAACTACGAAACTGCCAAAATATTTTTTTTTCAGTGATTGAAATAAAAGGGGAAAATCCGAAAAAAAAATGCAGTTACTGCAAAAACTCTCCTGATTTTCTCAGTCACGTGGTCGACCCTCTTATTTTTGGAAGTAAAGCAATGGAATAAGAAATGAAGGTGAGAAAAAAATAAATGGTTAGGTCATGTGAAGGACCCTTTTGGAAACTGAGAAAAGGGGAAAAGTATATAGTTTCTATGTATAAAACTTTATGAACAAATTCCACAAAAAAAAAGAGAGAGATTTTTGGGAAAAAAATAAAATTTCAGTTGAATAGGAGGACAATAAATACAAAAATTCGAAATTTTGAATAGAAATGACAATGTTCAGATAATCAAAAGGAGAGGACGGATCAGAGTTCATAGAGACCAAAAAACGGGAACATTTTTTTCGACTTTTTGCAGAGAAACACGGTCATTTCTCATAAGAAGGAACTACTGTAGGATTACGGTAGTTTCGTTAATCATTGCATTCATTCGATTGTTGGATTACAAGTATAAAAACTCATTATTAATAACAAGAAATCAACTGTGAACTTTGTCACTTAACAGAAACAGAAATGTTCGAATTTAAATAGTAATTTTCACTGCTTCAAATTTCTATGGAAAAATTTTAATGTCGTTTGTTTCCTTTAAAAATGGAGTCTTCGAATTTCAATGAGTATTTTAAGAACAAGCAACGAATATATGGTTATTGTTAACTATGTTGAAATGAAATTCCAAATCAGCATTACGAAACAGTAATTTTCGATTTGTCTTGGGCCTTTTGGAAGTTGGAAATGGAAATTACTGTTTCGCACTTTTCAGAAATAATAAGTTTTTTGGATCATTCTATTCTTTTATCTCGACCTTTATGTTATGAAAAAAGAGAGTGCAGAGAAGCTAGGCACGCATGTTTCTCTGCGCGGTCTCTCTCTCTCTATTTCTCGAAGGGTTTTAGAATTCTTAATTCCGCAAGCATATACGTTCTTTGCTATTAGTATTGAAAGTTATACTTCTGTAAAGTTGAAAATGTATGAAACAGTAACATTTTGTTTAAAATTCTCGAATTTTACATGCACAAAACTTTTGCGGGAGCTCAAGTTTTGCTCATGAACTTTCTTCTCTCTTCACAATTTTCAGACATCCGGACGAACCTCCGTAAAAACAGACACACCACATGGGCTTTTTATGTGTCTTTATATGCCATGCCAATGAAAATGGCAATGTGAAGCGAAATAGTCTCCGATTGAATAAGAGTTCTGAAACACTAATGTTTCAATAAAAACTTGAATTCTTATTCAAAAATATCTATCAGAAAAGTATATCATCAGAGCGCGTTTGCTTCAGCTCATTCATATTTTCCTACTCCCCAAACTCCGAACGTCACTCCTTCAACCCACTTTAGCCGCCCCTGGAATTTCCCAAATTATTCCAAAAATACATACAAAACAAACAAATCGCCCACTCATATTTTTGTCTGGAAATGTTGGAAAATTCCCACTCCTTTCATGTTTTTGGAGGAGCTAATTGCAGAAGAAAAACAGTTTATTTGTTCTCTGATGGTCTCCCATTTTCAGACGACAGAGATGGACAAGAATCTATTTTCAGAGAAGATAATGAGGAAGTGGTTTGTTTTTTTTTTGGGTTTGCAGTAAGAATAACGTCATTTACGGGAGTTATTCTTTGAGGGTTGCAAGTGATATTTTCAAGAAAAAAAGGGGACCCAAAAGTAATCAAGAATCGTTGAGTTGGCTCAAATGAAGATTTTGAAAAAGTGAGATAAATTCCGGAGCAAATATTTTCAGATAACCTTGGTCGACAACGAAGGGCGCTAGATCAGGATTGATCGTGACTTGTGTTTAAAACTCGAACAAGTGCTCAAATCGATGTCGATCCCAATAATCAGAAAAAAATTACGTTCAGAACGTTGCCGGAACTGAGAACTGTTTGAAACATCAATGTAGTTTCCTTCAGTGAGTAGTTTTCTTGGAATATTCAAGAAAATAAAAAATTAGAAATGGAAACGTGTGGAACAGGGACATCTGGAATTTCTAGGAGATGTGAAAATCGAGAACGTTCAGTTTCACTCTCCGATTTTTTTCTAAGAACAAAACAATAATCACAGATTCATCTTGAACACATTCTCTACAATTATATTTTCCTGTGATAATCATATATTTGACAACTATTTGATGAAACTTTTCAAAAACAACAGGGACTCGGTAGTTTTTCTTCATGAACAAAAACAACTTGATAATATCCATATTATCTTCAAATCAAGCATCTTATAGAAAAGGCCGATACGAAGCAGTGAAAGTTTCCTTAGAAACTTGTACAAAATTCACAGTTTCAGGAACTGACATGGGAATCGAAATTTCCAAATTAATTGTTTTAGGTGGTTCTGGTTGTTCCGAAAACTGCATTGGTAAGATAACGTTTTTTTTATTAGTTTACTTACAAAATACATTTGGAATGGTTAATGAACCATAACTATGAAAGACAAAATAACAATTCGTGTGAAACAGAAAATAATGGATAATTTGTGCTGAAAACAGAAGAAAGTACAATGATTCCAAAAAAATGATATAATGTAACTGTAGAATGAAGAAAGTGTGAGATTTCTTGAAAATTTTCTGTTTTTAATAGGAAGCAAAGATGGTCCATATTATCAAACTGCAGTGAGTACACGCCACAGATTGCAGAAAACCATATTAGAAGCACATTTCCATCAAAACGGCCATACTAACATTTGTAAGATTTCTTTTAAATTTTGTTTTCTTTTTGTAATAAATGATGTACAGGAATTGAAAAGAAAAATATACAACCCAATTTGATGAACACTTGGAACGGAAAAATCAAGTGAGATAACTGTAGAGGATAAAGTAAAATATAAGATACTGCAGAAGAACAGTGATAGAAAACAGGTAGTGGCTATGTGAGTATTTTCAGAAGCTGAGAACCTTTTTTTCATACTTGGAATCCGGGCCGATCCGGGCCGACACGGGCCGGCACATAACTCGCTTCAAAATGAAAATTGTGAGCAGAACAACATACCAGATGATAGAACTCGGCGAGCTCTACAACATCCGATATGACCGAGCCTGCTCTATGGGCGGTAATATGGTCCGGGCCGACCTTTTATAGCCGGGCCGGCAAAAATCGTCGGCCCAGCTATAAAACGCCGGCCCGTCGTGTAATACCGATTTTGAAGCAGAATCGTTTGTATTGGATGTTGTAGAGCTCACCGAGTTCTATCATCTGGTATGTGGTTCTCCTCACAATTTTTATTTTACAAATAACTTCCGTTCGATCTGAATTTTTCCAACATCACATCTCCGCCCAAGTCAGGATTCTTTTTTTTTTTTGCTCGTTTCTGGGCGGTTAGTGTATCTTCCAAAAAGATCATCAAATTTCTTAGATGTAGAACCTTGCCGAACAACATCTTTTATAACTTACTGCGAATATGTAACTGCTGACTTTCTTGATATATAACGAAACATGTCGATCTGTAACTATTATTCTATGCAGTTTCGCCTAAAGACATGGGTGGCTGTGTGCCAACACTTGGATCTCACAGGATTGACACCTAGAGCATGAGCAGTTTTGACGATGTCGACGTTGACAATGCTAGAT